>JBBPFJ010000352.1:45220-87863 GCA_037975025.1 Excoecaria agallocha | reverse complement strand
AAGAATTCAAGCTACATCAAAGATAACCCTAAAAGAGAATTAGCTCATTCTAATCATGTTCAAGAATCCAAAATAACAAATCAAATTCAATAACATAGTCAAATCAAACTTGAAATTGAGTAGGAATGAAAATCTTGATGCTTGAAGCTTCGATTCCACAAAAATCTTCGGTTCCTAAATCTTGAGTTTCTTCAATTCTTCCTCTTGTTTTCCGTCCCCCTTATTAGAGATGGAATGACCTTTTTATATGGAAGAAGTGTCCCCATTGAAATAGAAGAGCTTTAGGGCTTGTTTTGGAAGAAATAAAATAGATTTAGAGTATGAAAATAAGTAAAACACTGCATTCCCATTTTTATCTTCGTCATCACACCCTTAGGTGGTGACTTCTGCCCAGTGTCACCACCTGAGGTGGTGAAATCATCTGTCCATCTTAAACATCATAGCCTTGGATGGTGAAACCCTCTGGTTGCCATCTTTCACCATTTTGCACTCTTTTTGAACCTCTAAAGCTTTCGATGCATACTTTATGTCCTCAAATGAACTTCTAACCCATTAATCATTGAAGATTAATAAGATTAAAATTAAAACCACCAAGATTAACACAATTAAGCCAACTTAGCAATCAAAAGATAAGAATAAAAAATTGTAACTAAAAGATAATAAAAATTAACTACTAAACTACTACTCTACCCTAAAATTCACTAAAAAATGAACCATAAAAACCTATATAAAACCTACTAACAGAGACGACTTGATTGGATATAATTAGTGTTTGGGACATGCAGAATCGAGACGACTTGGTTGGATTTGATTAGCATTAGGTTGTTTGACCTGTAAAATCAAATAAGATTTAAGTGATGTTTGATTGGTGTCCATTGTAGACTTACCTTCGTGTTAGTTGGTACATTTGGTGGGTGCGTTGTCCCCTCTTGAAGTAACTTCTATTGGGGAGACTTCTTACAAATATGCCTCTTTGAGGAGTCGTTAAGATGCTTGGGGTCATTTTGGCATATATGCATCTGTAAGGAGTCACTAAGATGCTTGGAGCCATTCTAGCAAATATGCATCTGTGAAGAGTCACCGAGATGTTAGGAGCCTTTTTGGCACACTTCCTAATGACTATGTCATCACTCTGCAAATTGAAACCAATGTAAGGAAAACCATCATCATTATATCTGTCACTTTGTGTTTTCTCGAACTTGTATTGTCATTAGGCTTTTGCCTCTTGTCTAATAGTTCCTTGCTATGCATCTCTTTCTATCTTCACCTGTTCAGGTAACTTCTTGTGATGAGGACGAGTATCTACATTCCTTATTGTTGAATGAATAAATATATGCCCCTCTGGTGGGGTTTTTAAGTATCTATTGTGAGAAAAATTCGATATTAGTGCTCTGTTTATGGGATTTAGTCTTGTCAAAAATATTTTATTATTTTTTTCTTATGTTCATTGTTATTATTTTTGTCTTTTCATGGTATGTTAATTACAGGTCTTCTTGTTAATCTAATGGTATATATTTTTCTTATTCATCATTTTTTCTTTTTCTTCTTTTTTTTTCTTTCAGACATAATAAACATAAGCAAAGTAAAGCATAAAATAAGATAAGATAAGTGCATAATTTAAATACACATTTTATTTTTATATACATAAAAAATATTTAGACAAGTTTTTAAACTCGCTGAATACAAAAATAATAAATCATTGTGAAAGCCCCAATCCTCGGCGGTAGGCTGGCCCAGAAAGAGGTCTGAATGCTAAAGGCCTGGGAGGTCTGGCTGGTGCCATGGCCTATGGCGCTGTCAGTGGCTGATCATCATTTGGCCTGAATTTGAACTGGAAACTTGGCAATGCGGCTGTCAAGGGCTGAAACCTAAGCTATCACCTCTGCCAGTCGCTCTGAACCCTGGCCAACCTTGGTGATAGTCTTGGAGTGGCGATCGAGATAGTGCACCAGGTCACCTCTCAAGTACCCAATATATCTCCTTAACTGCTTGTTTGTCTCCACCACAGCCTGCTTGCCTTTAAGCACCTCTCCCTCAATACAAGCGCCCTACTCCCTAATCTGAGTGAGGGAGTCATCAACTACCTATAGGGTTGCCTCAAACCTCTATCCTGCAGTCACTAAATCAGCTCTAATACCTCATATGTCAGACTATAGAGTTTGTATCGCTGTTGGCAATGTCTATAAAGACTGCATTACTGTAAGTATCATCTGTAAGGTCTGATCCTGATGCCTACTGGCATCCTTCAGTGTTGCCAATCTCTTGGAAAAGTCATCAGATGCAGGAGCTGAAGATGGATGTGCTGGTGCTATAGATGGAAATGCATCTAGGCATACTGGTGATGGTGTAACAGGTGGTGAAGGAGCTTTAGATATGGACGTTGTAGCATGCCCATAGGGAGAAAAGCTCCCCATCCTCCTAACGGGCAACCGGTTGGTGTTTGAAAAGCAATTGCAGATGAACCGGCGGCTGTGGTGATCCATCCAGGAGAACTTGTAGGTCTAACTGCATGTCAAACTCATAATCAGAATCATCTCCTACCCCTTAATGCTTATGTGGCTCATGAGGCTCATCTGGCTAATCCTCCTGCTAAGGTGGCTGTGTTGGAAGGTAACCTGTTACGCTGCTAATGCCTTTTGTGGTGGCTAGCCCTGCTCACCTCCTTCTGTGGATGCATCTGGCACTATATGGTCCAGACCGCATCTTTGCCTCGTCTCGGGGGATAATTAGCAACCTATACTCCCCTTCTCGCTCCTTAACAGTCTCCACCATCTTGATGGTGATTGTAGCCTGAAAATCGATATAAATGCCTTTAGTAACGGGGTCGCCAAATCTGCTCTCATCTACCCTCAGTGATACTAACAAGCGAGTGATGACGTATCCCATGTAGATTTGTATGGTAGATTGAGTGGATACTCTGACCAGCGAGGCGATGATCTCATGTGTGATATCCACATGCCTTTGCTCCTGTATCCCCTAAAAGCTGGTGATGTCGGCGAAGTATTATAAAGTACATAATGTACATAATGCACTATAAACGGAAATTATAATCTTTTGCATGTTGGTGGTTAAGGATACTATTACAGACGGACATATTTTTGCTGAAATAAGATCCTGTGGTTAGTATTATAAAGTACATAATGTACAACAGTACTAAATGAACGCTCGGAAAAATGTTAGAACTTAAATAGGAAAAAGTAAAAGAAAAAGAAAATGGTAACAAAAGTATAATCAAAAGTCTCGTACCACGCTTTCCCCAAAAAAGACCAAAACACAAGTGAAAGAAGCATCATGATTACCACGTGCTTCTCATTTAAATGTTTCACTTTTAACTTCTGCTTCACATTACTATCCCTTTGTCTTTAATTATTTACAAAAGCCCCACTAAACTATTCACTTTTAATATAAGTGGGCCCCTCTTCTCTGAGCTGGCTCCACTCCTTCTCTACAGTGACACATTCCATGTACATGTCATCTCCCTTGTTTTTTTTGAACTTTCTTAAAATTCAATTTTTAAGTTTTGTAATCGGATTCAATTGGGGATATATATATATAAACATTGGCTATTCAAAACTTACTTCTTCCGTTAATATAGATTCGTATCAGATAAATCTATAAAATAGAATAAAGTGTTTATTTTCAAATATTTAAAACTGTTCTATTTTAAAAATTCAAATTCGTGTTTTTTTTTTTAATTTTATAAAGGAAAATCATAATATCAATATTAATTCTCTAGTTCTATATATATATATACACACACACATAAAGGCCATAATAAATTGCGATTAAAATGATGATTCCACGGTGTGTGACACATGGTGCTCATGCTTCAACAATGAATCATTGCATTATATGCTCTAAACATTAACGTTTGATTAACTAGGAAGCAACTATCTTTGAGAGGACATTTCGGCATTTTGTTGACATAGGGGATTAAGCACTAAATTGCTTTGTCAAAAATTTCCTAATTGAAGCTAAAAATTGGTGTAAAAATCCTTCTTTTTAAGTTACAGCAAAGAGTTATAAATCTATGCATTTTACATTATACACTATCGAGTTAGTAATTTCTTTTATCATTATATGCATATCAAACAGTACGTAATATTCGATATACTATGCATGAAATTATCGACCTAAAATTTCGTTTCCTTCTGTGCTCAAATCATGAAATTAAGTAAATTTAATAGCTAAAAACTAATATTTTTGGAGGAAAATATCAAGAATGAAATTTTGATATGGATGAAAATAAATATGAGTTAATTTAAATTTATGTGTTTTGTGTTTGTTGAGATACTAGTTGTGAAGCTCTGATAATTAATTGTGTATGTTCTCAAACTCTCATAATTAATAATGTCAAATATAAATTATTCATATATATGCATGACGGCAAATCAATAATTGATTGAATTTCACTTTTTATGTGCTTTTTTTATTTTTTATTTTTCAAATATATGAGCTTATATTACATAAATACGATCCAGTGAAGTAAGTGGAGTTTTTGTTGTTAAAAATGGAGTGGAGCAGTTTGAATTCTAATCCTATTTAGTGGTTGCTTTATAATTTGTCAGTTTCTCGCAAAAACTAAAGCAATTTTTATTATATTCTAAAAGCAAAAACAGCATTCTCTATCTTTATAAAAACAAAAAAAAAAAGTAAAAATTAGGCAACGGATATTTGATGCTGGGCCCAGCAATGAGACTAAAATTAACCAAATTTACTGTAAAACTAGCCATAATTGAAATTCACAGCAAATTTGATAAATCATAAAACAACCAAAATTAGCAAAAATAAACAAAAAAACAAATTAAAATTTCACTCACTTTATTTAGCTGTGTTTACTTTTTTTTTAGACAAAAAAACAAAATTAATCATGAAATTCCCCCCTATTGAATTCAGCAAAATCCATTTAAAATAAATAAATAAAATTTCAAATCCAAAAATTCGAAATTAATTTTCATTCTTGAAATTTCCTCATTCCTTCCTCCATTTAAGTTCTCAACAACCTATTGACCACCTAATCTTTATTTCTTCGCATTTTCGTTCTCTGTTTTTGTCTCCCATCTTCTTCCTTTTCTCTATTGTTAGGGTTCCTGTTAATTTTTTATAGTTTCTTTTATTTTTAGAAAAAGAATATCAAGAATCAAGAACTATAGCCATGCCTTTGCCGTGGAAAAAGTCCAAAGTTTCAAGAATTTCCCGTATAATGGCGGATCTTCAGCCGCAAAAACCTCGCAACTCAATGGTTGTGGAGACTGGGTTCCCCACATCCATTGTTGATCTCTTTGTCAAGAATTGTGATCGTTTAAAGAAACACACCAAGAACAAGAATAATAAGAAGAATCAAAATCAGCCTCCGCTTCTAAGCCGGGTCGTGGAGGAGCTTCTCATCTCTGATTTGTCCCCTTCTACAGATTCTCTTATTAGCACCAAGTTTAAAAGGCAGGATAATAGTCTTAAAAGATTCGAAATTTTGGTTGGTGAGATTCCAAATCAAGATTCTGATGAGTGTTTGGAAGCCTCCAAATTGAATAGAGAGAAGAGAGGTGTTTTCTGTAGAGTTTTTATGGTGTTTGTTGCTGTTATTTTGGCTTTGAGCACCAAGAAACTTGCCATTGGGATTACAATTTCTGCTTTGTTACTTCTTTTTCTTGAATGTATTGGGAAACATTTCTTGCAACCGTGTTCCAGTGTTAGCTTCTTTTCCCTTGTTAGGGGTTTATGGGTATCTAATTCTGTTCAAATCAAGACTCGTTCTTGGGTGCCTAATGAACTAAAGAAAGAGTTGATCATCGTTGAAGAAGAAAAAGAAAACAAGGATCATGATATGTTGAACTCTTCTGATGAGGAAATTCAAGTGGATGAAGCTAGACTTGATGCAGTTGCACGAGAGGATAGATTGAGCTATGGCAAGAGATGGGGTAATTTAGATATGGAGACAGCAGAATATGAAAATGAAGATATAATTCATGAAAAAGGACAAACTCATACAAGTAAAATCAGAAGAAAAATCATCAAGAAATTGGTGCCAAAGAAGTTACGAGCCATGAAGAAGGCGAGAAAAGGGAAAGAAAGGGAAGAGGATCTCAGCAGTGAAGCCTCCAGTCATTGTGGGGAGGGAAAGATTTACAGTAGTGAAGAGTCAGAAGAGCAATATAATGTTGGCGGAAACTGGAAATTAGCACTCCTGCATCTGGTGGAAGAAGAAATTGAAAATGAAGAAGAAATGAACCGAACTTCGGATTCAAGCATTGAAGAAGCAATTGTATGTGAGAAAGCAAACAAGGAAGAAGATGTTGGTATTAAAAAACAGGGGAAGAGAGGCTCTCTGTTTCTGTTTCTGATTGTTCTTGCTGGACTAATAGGGGCTCGGTTTTTAGCTCTCGGGCTTACTGTTATCTCCTGCTTGATCATCTTGGTGTGGAGAGAACAAAGAGCGTGTGTAGACAAGAACCCTGCTTCAATGTCAAGCTAGGATCTTGGCTGCTGTTTTGGTCAATGAGGATATAATCTTATATCTTTCTTCTTTTCCATTGATGTTGTAGTGTTCACTCTTCAAAGTCACAATTGTAACCCTTGAAGGCTCAGCCTGACTAACAATGCCAACCCTTTTGTTGACATTTTCAAACTTAAAAGGTATTTGCATTGTAAACTGTAAATTTAAAGACACAAAATTCAGAAATTATAAATACTTCGTTGCTCTTAGACGATGATTTTTTTTTTTTTTTTTGCAAGTGATGAGCCTGAGTTTTATACACTTGCAAATCAGTGAAGCTCATTATGCTTGATGAACACCTAAAGCTTGAAATGAAAATCTGTTGTGTACAACTCTCAAAACCTGGCTGAAACTAAAAATGATTGCACCTGCATATGCATGTTTATGCAATCTACTTGCATCCTGTTGTAATCTTTAATTCCCATTCCCATGCTGCTTCTTTTTTCTTCCTGAAGGGTGCACATTCATCGCTTTGCACACACCCCCGAAGATAAATTTTTTGAGTTGAACACCAAAGATAAGAAAGGCATAGAATTTTTCATCTGTTTGCTTCTCAGTTCTGATGGGAGGTTAATTTTGTTTTGTTTTTATCCAGTCAATTCGGTTTTGTGTTCTACCATTAATCTTATAATATGCAGCTAATGTGCAAGTCAAGGTTTTAGCTCCACAGAACTTATTCCAGGCTCCTTCCTTGATCTATTCATGATTCCCCTTGTCTTTTCCACTTGAGCCCATTCACCTGCCAGAGCATAGAAATTGGATAGCAGCATATTTGTTTCACGGCTCTGATATCTCAAATCAGCCATTTCATTCGCAACCTTTTCACCAATGGCAAATTCGGAGTACTTAATGCAAGCACTAAGCAAAATCTTATATGCTGTAAGTCTTTCTTCCAGCTGCAACAACTTAATGAACTCATCTGCCTGATGAAAGAGTCCTGCTCTACTCAATACATCAATTAGGCAACCGAAATGCTCAATCTTAGGTTGCAGTCTGTAAACCTCTACCATATTCTTAAACAATTGGCAGCCTTGGTTAACTAAACCCGAATGGCTGCATCCTGTTAGAAGAGAAACAAATGTTGCTTCATTTGGTTGAATTCCTTTCTCCACCATTTGACTAAACAAACTCAAAGCTTCCAACCCATATCCATGGTTAGCAAGCCCTTCTATCACTGCAGTCCAAGCGACAACATCTTTATATTCCATTTTATAGAAAGTAACCAAGGCCGCCTCCAGACTCCCACACTTGAAGTACATATCAATAATAGCTGTTTTCACGTAGACATCTTGTCTTACATTGTTGTTGTTAATAAACGCATGAACCAGCCTGCCATAATGCAGGTCTGATAAACTAGCACAAGCTGCAAGCAAGCTAACCATTGTATTCTCATCTGGCATCACACCCTCATTATCCATTTTCTTGAAAAGTTCTAAGGCATCCTTTGGCCGCTTCGTCTTGATATAAGCATGTACCATCACGTTCCACAAGACAACATCCTTTTCAACAATCTGATCAAACACACTACCAGCCAAGTCCATCAATCCCATCTCCAAATAGCCATTGATTAAAATAGTATACGACACAACATCTTTCCTAGAACCCATTTCATAAAAAATTCTTGATGCTACATCCATCTGTTTGAACTTAGTGTACATATCCATTAGTGCATTGTTTACGTTCCTTATTGATCCTAACCCAAGTTTCACAGCATAAGCATGAATTACTCTCCCATAATCTAATGCCTCATCTACTTGGTCTCCAGTGGCAGCTGACAATAGAATCACCAAAGTTATCTTATCGGGTTTAACGCGTTCAACCATCAAACTCCTGAACAAACCCATAATTTCACGAACTGAGTACGAATTGGAATCAATATTGTAAGCACCCATGAGAGAATTCCAGCTAGCTACGTCTCTGTGAGGCATTGAATCAAACACACGGCGTGCATGAGCTAATTGTGAAAAAGAACCATAGAAATGAACAAGAGCATTTTGAACATAAAGATCAAAATCTAAACCTCTTTGAACTACATGGGCTTGCAGTTGTTTTCCTATAGTAACAGAAGACAAGCTTGAACAAGCCTTGAGTAGAGGTGGGTAGGTGTAATTATCAGGAGGGATGGAGCCAAATTTAATGAAGTAGCTGTATACTAGAATGGCTTTAATGGGGGTGGGGCAATTAGAGAAAGCTCTAATAAGAGAATTCCATGGCAGAGAGGGTTGGGTGAGAGAAGTGGTGATGGTGTGGGCAAGGATTTGATCAAGAAATTTGGGATTATAGGTTGCTTGTTTTAGGTACACAAGAATTCTATGCGATTCCCTGTCAAACATTATCAAGGACTTTCATGATATGTCTATTTCGGACATTTTAGAGGTGGGGTTGGTAAAGGGGATAACATGGCAGTAGAAAAGGGAAGCCATGCCCATTTATTATTTATCTGCCTAAGCCCAATTTGTGGCTCCTGCTACCGTCCGCCTGCGAGGACA
Source organism: Excoecaria agallocha (assembly GCA_037975025.1). NCBI lineage: Eukaryota > Viridiplantae > Streptophyta > Magnoliopsida > Malpighiales > Euphorbiaceae > Excoecaria > Excoecaria agallocha. Next base: position 78,881 of record JBBPFJ010000352.1, on the reverse strand, counting down.
GCTCCTCGCACAATTTCAGCCGGGGAGAAAATTTTGGCTAATCTTAGCCCTTGAATTTTTTATGGCAGCCGTTTGCAGATGTTGAGGCCGGGGCAGAATGACAAGGCAGGGGATGACGTGACAAGCGAAATCATCAGTTTGTTTTCATGAATACCATGGGATGCAGTAACCCATGGTTGGATGAAGAAAATTTTTTCATATTCTTGGAAAATATATAAAGAAAAAACATTGGGAGAAATTAATAGAATAGTATTAATTAGTGGTGTAATAAACAAATGAAAATAATAAAATAAATTCAAATTGGAAACAGCAACAAAGTTCAGACTGATGATGAAATTGTTGGTTTGAGTCATTAGAATTTTTTTGTATAGAAATTACAGCAGTCCAGGACTTTTGTTTTTTTGGAGACCTTAAGATTAGCCTTACATCTTGTATTGCCATATATATGACTCTAAAATTCCTTTTATGTACTTGTATATATGTTGGATATAAATAATGAATATGGGAGACTTTGTTATGCTCTTCATGGTATCAAAGCAATTTTCAGATTAATGAGAATTGACTCATAAACGGCTAAAAGACATGTGAGACCATATAAATCTCGCATTATCACCAAACACATCAACTGAATCCCTACTTGATTATTTAACAACAAAGATAACGGAAACTATGATACGAACCCAAACCTTATCTATTGTTGATTCCACAACAGTACCAATAAAACATCAAGTTAAATGAATCTAACTGTGCCTTATGGTCCCAAGTTGTTGAGATCTATATCTCAAGCAAAGACAAACAGATATATATAAATGGAGACCTTCCACAACCATTGGAGATATATCTTTCTTTACGCAAATGGCGAATAGAGAATGCCATTGCGAAAGGGCGGTTGATCAACTCAATGAAGTCATCCTTGATTAGGAATTTCATTCAATTCTCAATGCCAAACAAGTTTTGAATTATATTGCTATAACATACTTTGGTGGATCTGATTCATCATATGTTTATAATCTTTGACGATGGGTATCTCAAATGGGGGAAAGTGGTGGATCCATAGAGAAATACTACAATGATCTATTAGGGTTATGGCATGAAATCGATTTTCGTCATCCCAACTTGCTAGAATGTGCTGTGGATATACAAAAATATAATTCTATTTTCCAAGAGGAAAGAGTTCATATTTTCCTAGATGGATTAGATGACATACTTGATAACATTAGAAGTGACGTTTTCCAACTAAAGCCATTCCTTACCATTGAGCAGGGCTATGCATACATTAGAAGAAAAGATACTCACCAAACTATGATGACATTTGAAATAGAGAATGTTTCTAGTGGTGCTATGATGGCTACTAAAGGAATTAGACCAGGTCAGCCACAACTAATGAAGAATGGATCATCAACATAATCTAAGGGCCAACTTGATGGAGTAAAGTATGTCCATTATCGTAACACAAAGCACATTTGAAATGCTTCAAACTGCCTGGGTACCTAGATTGGTGGGATGAATTACAGGCAAAAAAGGAAGCAAAATAATGCAAGTACGACTAAAACCATAAGCCATGCTTCTAATGCTATTATTGAACCTCAATTATCTTTTATTCCTATCATAAATCCTTCTGCTATAGACATTAAAAGAGGCAAATTTGGTCAACCTCTTTATGTCTCTAATGCTTCTAATGATAATGGTTGGATTATTGACTCTAGAGCCACATATCATATGACTTTTGATTCTAATAACTTTTCTAAGTTGACACCATAACAACGAGTCTGTATCACTGATGCTAATGGAGTTAAGTAGCCAGTCACTAGGGTTAGAACTATATCAATATCACCATCTCTTTCCTTATCTCATACTCTCTTGGATCCATCTTTATTAAATAAATTGACGTCAACAAGTTAAATTACAGAAAAATTGAATTGTGTGGTACTAATATATCTAAGCTTTTGTCTTACGTAGGATATTCTCAGCAAGGACACAATTGAGCGTGGTATTAAAAGAGGGGGCTATACTACTTAGACTACTTTAGCTCCGGTCGAGCTAATAATGTTAGTAGTAGAGAATGAAAAATATGGCTTTTGCATTGTCGCTTAGGACATCCATCATTTGGTTATTGAAGACATTCATTTCCAACTTTTTTTCCCATTTATAGAATCTCGATTTGAAATGTGAAACATGTATTTTGGCAAAGAAGCATAGAGTTTGCTATCCACCTGTAGATACTGGATCCTCAGAAGGCTTTTGTCAGGGTTACCCAATGAGAAAGATTGCTCTTTGAAAGATAGCGGATCGAAGATTTTGAAGCCTTTTTCGTACTGTAAATCCCTTTTGAAGATGTATTGAAGTGTTTTTGTGCTTAGTTCGGACAGATGAGGGAAGCACATGATTTGATAATGAGAAACACTCTCAATAAGGGGCTTGAAAGTCATTTTTAATGACTTTTTATTCTTTCACACCTGTGCAATTAGAGAATATTTGCATTATTCTATCATTTACCCACTTGACTGCCATTTTTGGGTTGCACACCCGTGCAAACCTCCTGCACGGCCGTGCATGTCAAAGAATCTGCTTTTTTAGGTAAGTTGACTATTGCACTTGATTTGCACACTCGTGCAAGCAAAAAGTAAAGCTGTTTTTCAGAAATAATTTGACAAGTTGGCTGACTTTTGTGCAAACCCTCTTATATAATATTTTGGTTGAGCAACTTTCAAAAGGTTGGTTGGTTGGAAGCTTTGAAGTTGAAAAATTCCATTTTGGAGAGGCTTAAGTGAGGTTTCCTGTTCAGAAGCAGAAAAAAAGCTTTTAAAGCTTAAAAAGTTTTCTTTGGAACTTAGTTCTTGGTTTTTAAACCATTTTATTTTAGCTGTTTCAATATGAAAAAGATCAAAAAGTCTGACATTCGATGGTCTAATTAAGTAAGTACACTGAAAGTAATATAAAAAGTCCTTTTGTAATGCTTACTCTAAATGCCTTTCTCCTATTGACATACATATCGTATGATAACAACCATAACCTGTTTACCTATCCTTTATATCCATTATTGAGGAATATACCTGGTTAGCATCTTATAAACTCATGTATGAATTCCATTATCAAGATTAAACATTTCATATACATATTCCCATATTCAACTAATTCAATCTATGTACTATTATATCTCACAATATTTAGGTATGTCCAACTAACATTACATTACATCATTCCCTATTACAAAATGTCATACACAAAAACAAAAGCAAAAAATACAAACTTCATACTTTCAACTCTTCCTAAATCTCGTGTTGGCCCTCCTGCTGCATATCAAGTCCCCGTAGAAGAGTTTTAGCTTGGGTACTTACACAGATAAACACCCATACTAAGCTATAAAGTTTAATGGGTGTAGATAGCGTGACCCGAGGCAACCTAGATCAGGGTTACTCGATGATGAGAAAATAATAAATTTTTTACATTTTTCTCAAAGATTTTACAAGTATTTTCAAATGTTTTAACAAAAGTGCATGAAAAATCTTAATTTTAGCATTCAGAGGTGACAGACGGTCATCTGTCACATAAGGGATGGTCGTCCCTAACCTTCTCTCTCATATCCAGGTCAGATCAAGGGTATTTTGGTAATTCTGAGATTTTAAATCGAGGGACGACCACCTTTCAATGAGAGATGCCTATCTATGGGTTTTTTTTTCTTCTTCAGATTTTCTACATTTTTGGGCATTCAAAAAATAGGAAGATAACCCCTAAAGGAAAGGTATTCAAATTTCATGGGGATATATCTTTAGATTAGGAGGGATAGAGTTGGATTCAACTTTAACTCTACCCTAAGTATAAAAAGAAAAATTTTAGGGTTTCCAAAGGGGAGAGGAATCACTTTTGATATAGAGCAAACTCTAGAGAAGAAGAAAATGAATTTCTCTCTCTCCAAGAGGCTATTTTGTTCTAACAATCCTTTGATCTAAATACACACACACACAACAAAATTTATTGAATTTTTCTAAAAAATAAGAAGTATAAATCGAAGTGAAGATCTGGACTACATAAATTTCAGAGTCAAAATATCTCCTGAGAGTAATATTATAGGCTCATTTTCTACTTTCTCTCTCTAGAATTGCTATGTGTAATCATGCTTATATTTCTTGAAATTAATAAATTAAATGTGTGTTTATGTGATTGGTATCTCCCGAATTCGATGGCATGATTAGAGAAGAGACTCCTACATTGTTGTAATATTTTAAGCTTTTGTTTTATTCTCTAATTCTATAAATTGGTGATTTTAGTGTGTTTTATGCATGATTGAATGTTATACTATTGTCTTGGTATGATTTAGTAGCTAATAATTGTATGTTTTGGATTAAAGGTGGTCTTGTATGATTTTTATATGTGTTTGGCATTAATTTTTTGCATTCTGCTCTGTCCAACGTGTGACCAATGGGAAGAAGACTCGACGGACGCTTGTCTATTAAAGCGACAGATGGGACATCGTGAGGAAATTCCTCTCATCCCATCCCTCATGAAGTTATGGGCATCTCTCGCTTGTTTAGGGCGTCTGTAGCTAATTTTAAGCATCTTTTATTAAACATTTCATGTATTTTATGTCATTTATTTGATTTCTATGACATTTATACATTATCCTGTATCATTCAATTTTGTATATAATTTGGTTATGTGCTATGCAATTAATTAAATGATTATCTTTGTAATATACTAATTTATTTGCCTTTTGTGTGGTTTTTTTTGAGTATGTAAATTCTTTTTCCTTTAGAGAATTATATGGGATTTTTTATATTAAGAATCGTGCTCCCGGTTTGAGGACCACCCTGAGCCCATACGGTTACCTCGTTTAACCATTCTTTGATCATTTTATTTATTTATTATCTTAATTTTATTTAGTTATTATTTATTTTGTGTTCATTTATTTATTTGGTATTTTTGGATGTATTTTCTTTCGGGAATGTAATAGCTAGTAAAAATGGCTTTTTGAATAAGTTAAAAGAAAAAAACATTTAAAATATTTTCTATTCATGAATTTGGGTTTTTCTTCAAAACTTGGACCAATGTCTAATTTTTCATGCAAAGCCCAACAAAAGAATAAAATAAAGATTTTTATAAAATATGCATGAGGGAACCAACATTCTCAATCCAAATGAATGTCCCGATTTATGTATGTATATTACTTTACTCTTATTATTGGACGATTTGCTTTTGTAATAATTTAAGTAGTCAATTTATTTATTTATTTCTTGCTTTCCACGTCTACTTGGGATGTTTATTTAATTTTTATGCTTTTGCATTGTGCGAGAGAGGAAAGGAAATTAAATATAAAACTCAATTATAAAATTACACCTAACCGAGATTCCTAATAAGACTGATATCGAAAACACCAATATCTAGTTGGGCATCAAAAGGTCAAGATTCATTTTTTGACATTATATTTGGGTGGCAATTCCATGACACCTACCTTTTTTCGATCCATTAGTAAACACCTTAATGGGCTGACTATCAATAATAATTTGGACTTGATCCCTTTTTATTACGAAGTAGCCAATTTATGAGTTAAATTAAGCCTCCTCCGATCTCGAGCCCTAAGAATGGGCCCTCGAGAGTGAACCTAGAATCGAGAGATGGCTCCGACGTATGTCATAGTGTGGAATAGTAAATATTTGAACAACCACTCATAGTGGTCATTCCCAAGCATGCAAGTATAAATAAGATATAATAATAACACATTTACATTAATTACAAGGTAATTTTAACAATTGAAGGAAAGAACAATGCCATGATAATATTGTAATACTAGTGTAATCACATATTACATCATGGGTTAGCATATACTTTATCTCTTTATCATTTTATGTGATTACCTGCTTAAATTCTGTAGGTGTGGATAACGAGTGCTATGGATACCCATAGATATCAATAATATGAATACTTGTAGGTATTTACTCCTGTGGATACCTGAAGGTATCAAACGTATAGACCCAAAGGGGTTAAGATTGTGGTCCCAAACGGGAATAAACTATAGACCCAAATGGGGTCAGACTATGGCAACTATGACTGTACCCTATAGGTATGCCTATTTATTCACAACCAAATTTTGTATGTAGGCATTCAATCATCTTTCACATCGTTTCATTCATCATGTTGAATTCATTATAGTCTGCATTTGTGCATATACAAATATCTATAATTAATCACAATAATGTAGCTTTAATCATCAATTTATATTCTTGTGATTATAAGCATTTATATACATATGCATCATTTTATTGGAACATCTTCACTTATACATATTCACATATATTTATGCATGCCTTCATTTGTACTCTTGTATTCTAGCTATATTGCTTTGCTTGTATAAAGTTGACATGTGGGCTTAGTGATGCCCTAAACTAACTCATATACTTATGTTTCCTTATGTTTAGGTTTATTTTTATAACTATATTTCAATATTCCATTATGATTTACATGTATTTCATGACACATATTAACCCCATTTTTATGTTTAGAATGCTCTAAAAGTATTTAGGGAAGTTCGGGTAAGTTTTGGTGACAATTTAAGGCCTAAAAATCAAGTGTAGGTTGGAATAGGGGAGGACCATGGCTGATACAAATTAGTCTTAGCCATGTCTAATGCTTTTGGTTAGTCTATAATGGTTAGACACGGTGGTGACTAAATAGTCTCTGCAGTGGGTACCTATTCTGCCTAGAATTTTTGCAGGCAGATTTCTAAGTTTAATTTGTTCACCAATTTTAACCTAGCAAATGTTATTTTCTAGAAAAACTTTCTTCTAAACATTTGTTCCTCTATATTTTTGGTTTCCAAATCATTAAAAATCATTCTATTTGAGCTTCTAAATCTTAAGATATTCACAAAATAGTGTGTACTACTCCTAATGATAGGGCAATAGACATTATTGTATTTCAAGCTAGTTTTTGACAATTTTGGAGGTAGAATCTAACTTTAAACTCTCATAAGAAATTTATATCTATGAGTCTTGTTTACTCTCCAATTGGATATACTCAATTTTAATCTCTAAAACTCAACTTATAAGCAAAATAGTGCTTTTGGGTTAAGTGAATCTTAGGACAAAATTTTCCTATCTTAAGAATACCTTCCATATTTTAACTCTTATGCACAAATAAGCATCACAATAATGTTTATATCTTATTAAAATATCTAATATATCATTTCAATTCATTTTTCATGGGCAAGCACATGTAAAAAATTATTAAAAGTTCCTATACCTTTTTAATGTAACAAATGTACTTTTTCAATCCCTTTCAACTTCCTTCTCCTTCTTCTTGCTTGCTTCTCCTTCTACATGCAACAATTCACACATGTAAAAATCTATTTACTCCATCAATTTTATTCCCTATCATATGGAACAAAAAGAAGTGAAAGAGGAAGAATTACTGCCTTAGAAATGCCTAACCTTTAAATTATCTCTCTTATCAAACTATATGGCTGAAATTGGAGTGTTGCTTAGTGGTAGAAATGGTTGATTTTGGGAAGACAATGGTTGTATTTGGTCCCCTAAGGTGGCCAACCATCACATCCCTTTTATTTCATGTTCTTTCTTCTACTTTCATGAGATTTCTAAAGAGCGCTAGGTGGCTTCACCCTATAGGTCCACTTGTGGGTCTTAGGTGAATTACATCTTGCTCTTTCATTCTTTTTAATTTCTCATTTCCACCCTAAAATATTACCTCCTTTTTAATTTAATCCCTACATCATGCCTTCCTCTAATTATGCATGCACATGCCTTAAAGTAAAATTACCATAATACCCTTTTCATTTAAAGTAATTCCCTATAAATCCCGTTTTACAATTTATCAACTAACCATACACGTATGAACTATATTAATGCCACTTAAGCACATACATATTCTCCTAGGATATATGTTAGGACCTCACATTTCTCTGGCCCTTAAAAGAATTTCATCTTCAAAATTCACACCTATCTTAAATAGTTGGGGATGTTGTGCCCTTATAATTGATTCAAGTTTCTAGGTTGCTTCTTCCATGCCATGATGTTTCCATAATACTTTGACTAAGGGAATTTGTTTATTTCACAATTATTTCATTTCCCTATCTAAGATCTCCTTTGGCTCTTCATCATACAAGTAATCAAATTGAACTTTCATTTTTTATTGGGGCAATATATGAGATTCATCCGATCGATATCTTCTAAGCATTGAGACATGAAAGACATCATGGATAACTCTATAGGGAGTGCCAAATTATAGGTATTTGGTCCAACAAACCAATAAATCTTGGACTAAGCTTCCCTTTCTTCCCAAATTGTAATACTTTTCTCCAAGGTGACACCTTTAAGAATAATTTATCACCAACATGATATTTGATGTCTTTCCTCTTAAAATCTATATATGACTTTTGTCTATCACTAGTTGCCTTTAATCTCTGTTTAATGATCTGCACCTTCTATTCAGTATCTTTGATAATATTGAAACTAAATATCTTATTTTCAACTAATTCAGTTTAACATATTGGAGTTCTACATTTTTTGGCCATATAAGGATTCATAAGGTGTCATACCAATACTGGTTTGATAACTATTATTGTACCCAAACTCCATCAAACCAAAGTACTTGTCCCAACTTCTTGAGAAATCTAAGACACACCCTCTGAACATATCCTTTAGTACTTGTATGACCCTTTCAAATTATCCATCCGTTTGTGGGTGAAATGTTGTACTGAAATGATGTTGTGTACCTAAAACCTACTATAACATCCTATAGCCAGTCTGATAAACAAATCGAATACAGATATCACAAATCGGTCTTTGCTCTGAATATTGTTAAATTAATATAATTTATGCTTACATCATCAAATTTATAGATCCTTTACTCTTAATTTTTTCTAAAACTTTCGGCAGAATCTCCCCTAAATATTGACAGCTTCCTATAAAAAAGGAAATGAAAAAAAAACACTTCTAATATCATCTAACTGTCACCACAAACCAAGCAACCTCCAACACAAATCTTCCCTTCCTCCTCAGTAAATAATTAAACTAATCAATCTGTCACTATATCACTATTTCAATACTCAAATATTTTGTTCCTAATAATGTTTATTATTATTATTATATAATATAAGTATTTATTTTTTTGTATACTTGTATATATTTATTTCTCAATTATTATTATTAGTCTAATTATTAGCTTGCTAATTGTATTTTAATTAAAATAAAATATACTTATTTCAAAAACTAAAATAAATCTTCAATAAATTTATACCCCTGTTTACCTGAATTGAAACATTATTAATGAATTAAACAAATTTTATCGGTTGACTCAAACTCGGGGCGTTACAGTTCTCCCCTCCTTAAGAAAATTTCATCCTCGAAATTTATCTTGATCCTTCAAAGATCATTACATCGGTATTCATTGCTACCGGGTTATTCGTTACCCAAATTTCTACCAATAACAAGATCAAATCCGCTAAAGGAGTTCATTAGTTGCTCTAATCTGTTAGCATTTAGCTGTTACACATCCACAGTGTCAATCAAATTCCCTATCTTGTTGGTTTGCTCCCTCTTAATCAATAATCGCTTTGTGAATCCTCTTAGTCCGTTTAGCACATATAGTGCAAATCTGCCAACAATTTAACTATGTCCTTGTGTCTTATGAAGATCGCCATCACTTATCAATGGCAACGCTTCATGTATAGCTGGTGAGGACAATGGGAAAATGGAAAACCAGCTCCAAATGAGAAGATTATGCATGTAGCCCCTTTTTCTTTATTGCAAGACAAAAATATTTAGAATTAACAAATTCTAGCTCTACATCTTATAAAAACAAAAATATAATATTCAAAATCCCTTTAGGAGCAAGAGCTATATTCTCATAATAGATATAGGGTGGCCCAATAATAGTATCCAGGGGTGTCCTATAACTTACAATATCTAAACTAATAGAACTTCTAAATCCAGTCATTGGATTTGGAAAACATAGCATCTCATCCTCTCTAAGCAATTGCTTCCCGTTCCGCATTTCATATTCATAAAAACTCCTCTTTCTATGTTCAAGGAAATCATTTAGTAGTTTGAAGGAAATTCTAATATATCCTAATGGTAATTACGTAATTATTTTCTAATGTCTCTTTTGTAAGTGCAACCTTATATGAACTGCTATTAATAGTAGTCATGATTATCAATGTGATGTCATATCAATTTTAAGTCCATCACTATAGCAGGGAGGTTCTACTTCTGAATCACATCCCTTTCGGTGCTTATTTTGGCATGTATACTTGCATTTCTGAACTTACTTTCTTTAATGTCCACTCATTCTAACTAATTCTAATTTACACCATCCTTCTATGAACATATCACATCTTTCCTACTCTAATGCCCTCCTTTACTAACCAGTCAGTTTCCTTGTGATTGGGGAATATGCTCGAAAATTTTATGCTATCATGAATCATTAAATAATGCTGATGCAAAACGTGAAAAATGTTTTATGCAAATGATGCCATGCAAATGCACATCTTATGTAATGGTAATGCAAGTTTCCCATCCCTATGATAAAATATTTAAATAAATGCTCCCAATATTATGAATGACTGACAGGCAAAGAGAGTGCCACCACTTCCCTCTCAACTAGATTTCATTATTTTATACCCAGAAATGCCTAAATCGGCTCTAATACCATTAAATGTAACATCCTATACCCGGTCTGATAAACAAACCGGATACGGATATCACAAATCGGTGTTTGCTTTGAATATTGCTAAATTAATATAATTTATGCTTACATCATCAAATTTCTAGATACTTTACTCTTAAATTTTTCTAAAAATTTTGGTAGAATCTCCCCTAAATATTGACAGCTTCCTGTAGAAAAAGAAATGACAAAAAAACACTTCTAATATCATCTAACTATCACCACACACCAAGCAACCTCCAACACAAATCTTCCCTTCCTCCTCAGTAAATAATTAAGCTAATCAATCTGTCATTATATCACTATTTCAATACTCAAATATTTTGTTCTCAATAATGTTTATACAAGATGCCATGACAAACCTGTTTAATATTACAATATTGAATCTCAACTAATCACTTATGAAATTACACTTAAATTATACTATCTTAACACCTGTGTACATACCAAAATTTCGAAACACATAAATAACATAAATAAATTGCTATGTGTTCTTGATCATCCACAATTCTAGCTGCAACAACCTATGAAGATTTCCATCTTTCGCGTCGATGATACTGAATATCGAATCAACCTACGCACGTAGAAAACCATGCGCTAAACTATGTGCTTAGTGGTGATTACCAAAATTACTTCTCAAATAATATAATATGACGATACATTTATCAATCTTATCCATGCATATGCCAATTCACAAGACATATAAAGGTTACCAATTCCAGCTTATAGAGCATATAAAAACATCAATTAGTTAGAAAAAGATAGGATTTCACTTACAAAATGCATAAAAATATATACATGTTAACACCGATAATATCTCAATTTAATCATACCTTTCATTGTCCATAGATCATTTATTATACGACACTTAATTTTATTTGATTTATAATCAATAAGGTATAATTTCATAATAATATTTAAATATTCTCATCACCGTCTATAGGTTATTTTGTCATACGTTCTACCATGATTGGTATCAAAATATATGCATGTATATTACATTTAAGCAATTGCTTATTTTAAATGTAATCATCAACAATCATATGATTCCACATTTCTAATTTGCAATGTACCCATATTACCGCCTCAGATAACACTTCATAGTTTGTTCATATCAAATTATGATGAGTAAATAAACTAGTTTCTTTAATTTGCACATACACATATATATTTATATATTTATTTCTTATGTCATTGAACACTCGGGTAAGCATTCAATTTAGATGTCAGCTCGTACTAATATACCAATACTTGACATAAAAGCCTTAATTATTTACCTGTTATTATGTATACAACATTCAAATATTTGTTACATTACATGTTATAAGGCATTACATAATTTATCATAACACTTATGTTATACTTATCATCTTCTAACATTAAAAAGTAGATAATCATATTTATGGTATCTAAATAGTTATAATTACTCTTTTGTTCCAGTTTTTATATAAAATTTATCATTTTTTTGCCCCTAGTCGTGGACAACCACGAACTGGATAAACGAAACGTAAAGACGGTGTATAGGAGGGATCCCACAACTAGGTACGCACCAAAACCCCAGTACTGATAGATATAATAAGTCGGCTATCCAAGCTCATATATCATAGTTATTTCTGATGACAACTATCATATAAACTCATAGTATCCCGCGGAACAAATTCCTATGGCTAGCCATACTATCTATAGAACTGGATTTCCCACTGACACTAAGGGCATCAAAATTTATTAAATTTTCACCTCTTAATTATCTTGATTACAATGTATTACTCACTTTATGCCACAATTTGCTTCTATACGAGCTCGATATTTAATAATACTTCACATTATTGTTACGTTATCATATACACTAATCGCATTATATTAACATTGTCACAATTTAATTTCCAATCATTCAAGCTTACTAATTGTATATCTCCCATATATTCACATAATATTTCAAGGATATAATCAAAACATGCCATTTAAAGCCATAAACACCGTAATATTCTATTTTTCCATTTTTATTTTCAATTGACTGATTACCCATTATAAATTTTGCATCAAATATCTTACTTAAGTTTTGCACAGAGATTCATAACTGCATTTATACACTCATCATGACCTTTGCAGATATAATTAAATCTAGTTCATGGAATTATCACCAAGACAATTCATTTAAAATAGAATACACGTTTTCATTTCTATAAAAAGTATATAACAATAATTTATCTTATTATAATTACCATTTCACAACAGATAACTTAGAATAGCAAAAGAATAACAAGTCAAAGAGAAGTGCATTCATATAATCAAAACATTTCCAGTCTACTACACTTCTCAATCTAAATTGAATGAATAACAAAACTAATTAATTAGCTTAATAATTCATCAGAATGAAATTAAACTAATTTATTCCTTACAGTTAGCCTCATGCTCAGCCAATCGTAAAGCACCTATAATTGATTCTATAATTCCATTTCTAATTAAGTTTAACCAAGATTCGTTTATAACCTTTGTTATCTATTAGCTTAATAAAATATAAGCTACTAAATTACCCTAAAACTAAAGCAAGTATTTAATCATCTACCAAATATATTCCTCAATGTTACCTTGTTCTCCATTTAAATTAGATAAGCTATTTCATAAATTTAGCTACCTATATAAATGTATTTCTAGTTCTATAATTCGATTAACTTTTGAAATTTATTCAAAAGGTATTAATCCTCCTAGTTATCCAACTAATATGTATATATAAGCAAGAACTTAAATCTTTGATTTAATACAACTAGTTTTACAATAAGGAAAACTATAAACTAAAAATCCAAATATTCATTATCAACCAATAATGTCAATTATGCATACACATACACTTTTACATACATATTCATGGCGACTCATTTACCGACCAAACCTAAATTGTAACATCAGTTTATGTTCATTCCAAACTAAAATTATGATTGGATTCCTAAATTTAAATACGGACCTATTTACTCTCATTAAGAAAAGTCCCAAACTATGCATGAGACTAACCACAATTTTACCAAGAATTAAATTATGTACCTCACGAATTTTGGAATCAGAATTTAGCTAAATGCCTAAGTTCTTAAGTCATAAGAGGCAAAACTAAAATCAACAAAATGTAAATTCGGCATGCAAAAACATTTTAAATTGTTTAATTAGGCAGATGAATTCAGTTCTAGTACCAGTATAACCAATTTAACGTAAACTATCTCCTTTAATATCTTACAACATTTCATAATTTCTTATTTATAATTAATCAACATAATTAATTGACATCCACAATTACCTAATATTGTAGCCACAAAGTTCACACTTCGCTTCGCTTTAACAAATTTAAGGGACTCAACTATACAAATCTATTTAACAAAATCATCACAAGTTTCCTAATATGTCCCAGACATCGCATTTTCATAACTTCCTTTATAATTAACTAAAACATACAATAACATCAACACGTTTCTGCCTCCAACAAAATCTAAAAATATTCACAGCCATCCCAATTCAATGTTTAAAGAACAATTAAAACATCTTCATGGTCAACAATTATAGTACAAACAGTAGAATAAGACAAAAATAGATCATTTGTTTCAAAATATATAAAAACTCCAACAAAATTTAAAATCAAATTTTAAAAAAAATAAGTGGAAGTAGATTTGGTGGTCACATACTGATTCCTTGCGATTTTCTGCATTTTTGTCAAGCATTTCGTTCATCGGAAGCTCATCGAAGGCTCGCCAAAGCAGATCTAATACCACCACCTTAGAGATCAGGATCCCAGGCTTCTAGTTTTGGTGTTCATATGCCAAATCGCCATGCCATTAATCGAGAATCGAGATGGAATCATCTGCGGGTCCCTTCTCCGATCTACATGTTGCCGACGAGAGAGGACAAACGAAACACACTGGTATAATCGCCTTGCTCTTGGAACTCGTCGAGGCAGGTTATGCCACCATTTGCTGACATGAGTCACTAGAGGGAGAGAGAGACATCGGTAAGGTGAGGGAAAATGGGAGAGGGGGAAAGGAGAAGAGGAGACACGTGATGATGCTTGTGATGGAGAGACGGTAACGCTACAGCGATCGGCGATGGCTGCATCGGCAACCTAAAGATGATGTCGTTGATCAGTGGCAGCGCCCTTGCTGCCTTCCTCCCCTGCTTCCCCGATTTCCCCTTTCTCATTATCATTGCTTTCTTTTTTTTTTTACCTTATTAGAGTTTATGATCTAAGATTGTCCTCTAGAATGTTCTAGGGACTAAATTTCAATCATCATGATTATTATTATTATTATTGTATACTTGTATATATTTATTTCTTAATTATTATTATTAGTCTAATTATTAGCTTGCTAATTGTATTTTAATTAAAATAAAATATACTTATTTCAAAAACTAAAATAAATATTCAATAAATTTATACCCCTGTTTACCTGAATTGAAACATTATTATTGAATTAAACAAATTTTATCGGTTGACTCAAACTCGGGGCGTTACAGTTCTCCCCTTCTTAAGAAAATTTCGTCCTCGAAATTTATCTTGACCCTCCAAAGATCATTACAGCGGTATCCATTGCTTCCGGGTTATTCGTTACCCGAATTTCTACCAATAACAAGATCAAATCCGCTAAAGGAGTTCATTAGTTGCTCCAATCTGTCGGCATTTAGCTGTTACACATCCACAGTGTCAATCAAATTCCCTATCTTGTTGGTTTGCTCCTCTTAATCCATAATGGCTTTGTGACTCCTTTTAGTCAGTTTAGCACTTCTAGTGCAAATTTGCCAACAATTTAACTGTCCTTGTGTCTTATGAAGAACGCCATCACTTATCAATGGCAACACTTTTATGTACAGTTGGTGAGGACAGTGGGAAAATGGAAAACATGCTATAAATGAAAAGATTATGCATGTAGCCCCTTTTTCTGTATTGCAAGACAAAAATATTTAGAATTAACAAATTCTAGCTCTACATCTTAGAAAAAAAATATAATATTCCAAATCCCTTTAGGAGTAAGAGCTATATTCTCATAATAGATATAGGGTTGCCCAATAACAGGATCCAGGGGTGTCCTATAACTTACAATATCTAAACTAATGGAACTTCTAAATCTAATCATTGGATTTGGAAAACATAGCATCTCATCCTCTCTATGCAACTGCTTCCCGTTTCGCATTTGATATTCATAAAAACTCCTCTTTCTGTGTTCAGGGCAATCATTTAGCAGTTTGAAGGCAATTTTAATATATCCTAATGGTACTTACGTAATTATTTTCTCATGTCTCTTTTGTAACTGCAACCTTATATGAACTACTATTTATACTAGTCATGATTATTAATGTGATGTCATATCAATTTTAAGTCCATCACTATAGCAGGGAGGTTCTACTTCCGAATCACACCCCTTTTGGTGCTTACTTTGGCATGTATACTTGTACTTCTCAACTTAGTTTCTTTAATGTCCACTCATTCTAACTAATTCTAATTTACACCATCCTTCTATGAACATATCACATCTTTCCTCCTCCAATGCACTCCTTTAGTAACCAGTCAGTTTCCTTGTGATTGGGGTATATGCTCGAAAATTTTATGCTATCATGAATCATTAAATAATGCTGATGCAAAATGTGAAAAATGTTTTATGAAAATGATGCCATGCAAATGCACATCTTATGTATTGGTAATGCAAGTTGCCGATCCCCATGTTAAAATATTTAAATAAATGCTCCCAATATTATGAATGACTGACAGGCAAAGAGAGTGCCACCACTTCCCTCTCAACTAGATTTCATTATTTTATACCCAGAAATGCCTAAACCGGGCTCTGATACCATTAAATGTAACATCCTAATCCCGGTTTGATAAACAAACCGGATACGGATATCACAAATAAGTTTTTGCTCTGAATATTGCTAAATTAATATAATTTATGCTTACATCATCAAATTTCTAGATCCCTTACTCTTAAATTTTTCTAAAAATTTTGGCAGAATCTCCCCTAAATATTGACAGCTTCCTGTAGAAAAAGAAATGAAAAAAACAATTCTAATATCGTCTAACTATCACCACACTCCAAGCAACCTCTAACACAAATCTTCCCTGCCTCCTCAGTAAATAATTAAGCTAAACAATCTGTCACTATATCACTATTTCAATACTCAAATATTTTGTTCTCAATAATGTTTATACAAGATACCATGACAAACCTGTTTGATATTACAATATTGAATCTCAATTAATCACTTATGAAATTACACTCAAATTATACTATCTTAACACCTTTGTACATGCCAAAATTTTCAAATACATAAATAACATAAATAAATTGCTCTGTGTTCTTGATCATCCACAATTCTAGCTGCAGCAACCTATGAAGATTTCCATCTTTCGCGTCGATCATACTGAATATTGAACCAAACTAAGCGCAGAGAAAACCACGCGCTAAGCTATATGCTTAGTAGTGACTACCAAAATTACTTCTCAAATAATATAATATGACGACACATTTATCAATCTCATGCATGCATATGCCAATTCACAAGACATATAAAGGTTACCAATTCCAACTTATAGAGCATATAAAAACATCAATCAGTTAAAAAAAGATAGGATTTCACTTACAAAATGCATAGAAATATATACATGTTAACACCGATAATATCTCAATTTAATCATACCTTTCATTGTCCATAGATCATTTATTATACGGCACTTAATTTTATTAGATTTATAACCAATAAGGTATTATATTTAAATATTCTCATCTCCGTCTATAGGTTATTTTGTCATATGTTCTACCATGATTGGTATCAAAATATATGCATGTATATTACATTTCAGCAATTGCTTATTTTAAATGTAATAATCATCAATCATATGATTCCACATTTCTAATTTGCAATTTACCCATATTACCGCCTCAGATAACACTTCATAGTTTGTTCATATCAAATTATGATGAGTAAATACACTAGTTTCTTTAATTTGCACATACACATATTTATTTATATATTTATTTCTTATGTCATTGAACACTCGGGTAAGCATTCAATTTGTATTTCAGCTCATACTAATATACCAATACTTGACATAAAAGCCTTAATTATTTACCTGTTATTATGTATACAACATTCAAATATTTGTTACATTACATGTTATAAGGCATTACATAATTTATCTTAACACTTATGTTATACTTATCATCTTCTAACATTAAAAAGCAGATAATCATATTTATGGTATCTAAATAGTTATAATTACTCTTTTGTTCCAGTTTCTATATAAAATTTATCATTGTTTTGCCCCTAGTCGTGGACGACCACGAACTGGATAAACGGGATGTAAAGACGGTGTACTAGAGGGATCCCACAATTAGGTGCGACACCAAAATCCCAGTGCTGATACATATAATAAGCCAGCTATCCAAGATCATACATCATAGTCATTTTTTATGACAACTATCATATAAACTCATTGTATCCCGCAGAATAAATTCTTTTGGCTAGCCATACTATCCATAGAACTGGATTTTTCACTGACACTAAGGGCATCAAAATTTATTATATTTTCACCTCTTAATTATCTTGATCACAATGTATTACTCACTTTATGCCATAATTTGCTTCTATACGAGCTCGATATTTAATAATACTTCACATTATTGTTACGTTGTCATATACACTAATCACATTATATTAACATTGTCACAATTTAATTTCCAATCATTCAAGCTTACAAACTGTATATCTCGCATATATACATATAATATTTCAAGGATATAATCAAAACATGCCATTTAAAGCCATAAACACTGTAATATTCTATTTTGCCATTTTTCTTTTCAATTGACTGATTATTCATTATAAATTTTGCATCAAATATCTTACTTAAGTTTTGCACAGAGATTGATAACTGCATTTATACACTCATCATGACCTTTGAAGATATAATTAAATCTAGTTCATGCAATTATCACCAAGACAATTCATTTAAAATAGAATACGCGTTTTCATTTCTATAAACAGTATATAACAATAATTTATCTTATTATAATTACCATTTCACAACAGATAACTTAGAATAGCAAAAGAATAACAAGTCAACGAGAAGTGCATTCATATAATCAAAACATTTCCAGTCTACTATACTTCTCAATCTAAATTGAATGAATAACAAAACTAATTAATTAGCTTAATAATTCATCGGAATGAAATTAAACTAATTATTCCTTACAGTTAGCCTCATGCTTAGCCAATCGTAAAGCACCTATAATTGATTCTATAATTCCATTTCTAATAAAGTTTAACCAAGATTCATTTATAACCTTTGTTATCTATTAGCTTAATAAAATGTAAGCTACTAAATTACCCTAAAACTAAAGCAAGTATTTAATCATCTACCAAATATATTCCTCAATATTTCCTTGTTCTCCATTTAAATTAGATAAGATATTTCATAAATTTAGCTACCTATATAAATGTATTTCTAGTTCTATAATTCGATAAACTTTTGAAATTTATTCAAAAGGTATTAGTCCTCCTAGTTATCCAACTAATATGTATATATAAGCAAGAACTTAAATCTTTGATTTAATACAACTAGTTCTACAATAAGGAAAACTATGAACTAAGAATCCAAATATTCATTATCAACCAATAATGTCAATTATGCATACACATACACTTTTACATGCATATTCATGGCGACTCATTTACCGACCAAACCTAAATTATAACATCAATTTATGTTCATTCCAAACTAAAATTATGATTGGATTCCTAAATTTAAATACGGACCTATTTACTCTTATTAAGAAAAGTCCCAAATTATGCATGAGACTAACCACAATTTTACCAAGAATTAAATTATGTACCTCATGAATTTTGGAATCAGAATTTAGCTAAATGCCTAAGTTTTTAAGTCATAAGAGTCAAAACTAAAATCAACAAAATGTAAATTTTGGCATGCAAATACATTTTAAATTGCTTAATTAGGCAGAAGAATTCAGTTCTAGTACCAGTATAACCAATTTAACGTAAACTATCTCCTTTAATATCTTACAACATTTCATAATTTCTTATTTATAATTAATCAATTTAATTAATTGACAACCACAATTACCTAATATTGTTGCCACAAAGTTCACACTTAACTTCACTTTAACAAATTTAACAAACTCAATTATACAAATCTATTTAACAAGATCATCACAAGTTTCCTAATATGTCCCAGATATCGTATTTTCATAACTTCCTTTATAATTAACTAAAACATACAATAACATCAACAGTGTCACCATTAACCAGTTTCTGCCTCTAACAAAATCTAAAAATATTCACAACCATCCCAATTCAATGTTTAAAGAACAATTAAAACATCTTTATGGTCAACAATTATAGTACACACAGTAGAATATGACAAAAATAGATCATTTGTTTCAAAATATATAAAAACTCCAACAAAATTTAAAATCAAATTTAAAAAAAATAAGTGGAAGTAGATTTGGTGGTCACATATCGATTCCTTGCAATTTTTTGCATTTTCGTCAAGCATTTCGTTCATCAAAAGCTCATCGGAGGCTCGCCGGAACAGATCTAACACCACCACCTTGGAGATTGGGATCCCAGGATTCTAGTTTTGGTGTTCACGCGCCCAATCGCCATACCATTGATCGAGAATTGAGCTGGAATCATCGACGGGTCCCTTCTTCGATCTACATATTGCCAACGAAAGAGGACAAACGGAACACGTTGGCATGATCACCTTGCTCTTGGAACTCGTCGAGGTAGGTTATGCTGCCGTTTACTGACATGAGTCACCGGAGGGAGAGAGAGGCATCAGTAAGGTGAGGGAAAATAGGAGAGGGGAAAGGAGAAGAGGAGATGCGTGATGCCTCTTGTGATGGAGAGACGGTGACGCTACAGTGACCGGCAACGGCTACGTCGACGTGCCGGAGATGACGTCGTTGATCAGTGGCAGCGCCCTTGCTGCCCTCCTCCCTTGCTTCCTCGATTTTCCTTTTCTCATTATCGTTCCTTTCTTTTTCTTTTTTTACCTTATTAGAGTTTATGATCTAAGATTGTCCTCTAGAATGTTCTAGGGACTAAATTTCAATCATCATGATTATTATTATTATTATTATTATTATTATTATTATTATTATTATTGTATACTTGTATATATTTATTTCTCAATTATTATTATTAGTCTAATTATTAGCTTGCTAATTGTATTTTAATTAAAATAAAATATACTTATTTCAAAAACTAAAATAAATATTCAATAAATTTATACCCCTATTTACCTTAATTGAAACATTATTAATGAATTAAACAAATTTTATCGGTTGACTGAAACTCGGGGCATTTTACCTACTATAAACTCTTCTAGAATCTAGATGTAAACCTTGGATCTTGATTAAAAATTACAAATAAAGGTATTCCATGCAATCGAACAATTTCATTCACACATAATTTTGCTAATTTATCCATTGAATAGTCTGGTGAAACTAGTCTGAAGTGAGCTATTTTAGTGAACCTATCAACAATCAACCACACTAAATGTAACACCCTTCACGGAACAGTCCTTTTCGAAGCAAAGACAACAAAAAAGGTATTTTTTTTCATCCGAAAACATTTAAATAATTAATCATTTACTAATAACATTCATGCAATCATAAACACTGAACACTCACCCATCAATAACCATAATAATAGAGATCAAAATACAATTTAATCTTTTACCTTAATTGTCTACGTATATACATGCCAAAATATAATTCGATAAAGCACTAATTCTTCTTTTTCGATTTGTCTCCACTGTATACTATGCTCCCGCAATACTTTATAACCTGCACGCAGAAAACACTACGTGCTGAGCACTAGATATGCTCGGTGGTGACTACTAATCCTAGAATTTTCCAACTAAAGCATAATTACATAAATTATGCTACTCTTATTCTTATTTCATTATACATTTTCTTTTACTTTAGTCAACATTAGTTTCATTATTAACTCATATTTTGGTAATTATTGTTCTTTGATTTTCAATCTTTTAACGTTACTTTACACTACCTTCTTAGGTAAATCGATATCAGATTTACTTTTACCTTTACGTTTATTCTTTACTATATCTTTTACTTTTACTCAACTTTCATCTTATCTTTTTAGTCACAGCGATATAATTATCATTTCATTTAGATTTACTTTTACCTTTACGTTTATTATTTACTATATCTTTTACTTTTACTCAACTTTCATCTTATCTTTTTAGTCACAGCGATATAATTATCATTTCATTTACTAGTGTATATTGGTACTCACGTCTTTAATGGTACCAAATTTATAGACGATTTTATTCCTCGATTTATTGTTCAGTGATCATTTATAATTACATTTTGCTATTTAAAGGCTTTTAAGTTTTATTGCAAAGTGATGTAGTTATTTTGGGAAATTTTGCATTTAAATTTTTTATTTCCTTCTTTATACATTTAACCATATTCAAATACTTGTTTAGGACTTATATCTTTTGCTTTTTCCCAATTGATCAATTATGTGCCTTTTTATCGTTTTACTTTTCATTGACTTTTCTTTCAGAAATACATTACTTAAGTATAAGATTTCACTTAATGTTATTGTCATCACTTTTTGACATTAAATAGGAAATTAATATTATTTTTCAAACTTGTTACTTTTCAAAATAATAATTGGTACATGAAATACCAACTAATTTAATTTATTTTTTTCATGTAAAAATATATTTTAAATCCTTTTTCTTTATAAAAGCTTAACTTAATCTTCATTTATTATTTTATTTTTATAAAACATTTCTTTTCCTTTTTCTTATTAATCACACTTTTTGGAAAACCTTACAGTTTTATTTCGAATTTTTATTTTCTTCCAAATGAATCATTTTTCGTTTATAACTTTTTATATTCAATTAATTTCAACAATACTGATTTATTCATTACAATATGCCCCTAGTGCAATATAACATGATTCTCAAAAAGGATACTCGGGACTGGACCTAAAGGTCCCACTGAGAGAGAAGTGATCCTCAAGGGACCATTTCTCTAAAAATATTTTACTTTCATTTTCACTGAAAACATTGAAGCTATGGAGATCAAAGATCTTACAAAATAGCAAAGCAAGTCGCTATGACTTGCATCGCGGTATAGGGTGTCCCTATGGCTAGCCAATTATATTCTAAATAAGAATATCATTATTTGCTTATCTCTAAGGGAAAAACAATAAATTATATTTGAAATAATTTTTAAAAATCTTTTATTTATTTCTTTTATTTCTTGATACAATATATTTTTGTCAATCGCACTCTTTTAGTGCTTTTGATTATTTAGTAGCTTTTTTCTTTCTTTTCCTTTCTTTCACTTTATCTTTTTAAATTACTTTTGTTAATTATTTTTTAATAATTCATTTGGACACTTAAGATTTTTCAGTCTTTTTTTATAATTTATGAATTATAGCATTATAATTTACAATTTCTTTTACTTTTTTAATGTAATCTTTTGTACATTATCTCTTAACAATGTAGTGATTAACTTTTTGACGATTTTTCTTTTTCTGTCCGAAATGTTTGTCATTCGGATATGCCACTATTACTGAATCATTTTATAATAATTCACTCTTTTAATACTTTTTATTGACTAATTTATTTTGATAAATTAGTCAAATATTTATTTTACAACTTTTTAAACAATTATGAATTATATTGATATAATTCATTACTTTATTTTTCAAAAATGCATAATTGACTTTTTCATTTCTTTTATACCGAAATAATTTAATTCACATTAGTTTATCATCATGTACTTATTTATTGAATTATTTTTTAATAACTCAATATTTAAGTTAAACATAATCAATATTTTATTTCAAAAATATTCTACTAAAACATATAAATTCTACGAAAATTTGTATGCACATTATTTTACAATTTCCATCATTTTCACTCATTTTATGAATTATTTACCAATAATTCATTATTTTTATTACTTTCATAGCTTAATAATTATTTCGAAAAATTCATCGATTGACTTTTTATTTCGTTTTCATTGACTATAATTTAATTTCATATAAATTCACCTTTTTCAATATTTTTGCGTAATTATTCACTAAGAATTAAATTAATTTCAATGTACATATTAACATTAGAATTTTAATAAAATTTCAATAAATCCCAATAAATTTTTTTTATACTTTATTTATTATTTATTATCATTTTTCACTAAAATAATCAATTATTTCACAACTTTCACTATATACATAATTGTTACATAATCTTTAAGATTCTAAAATAAATTCCAATAATTCAATAAAAATTCATGAATACTATTTATCATCTCTAAAATAAATTTAGGCTCATATATTTTATTTTCATGCAAAAATCTCACATTTTTCCCTTACTACATAATTCGGACACCACACTAAACCCTCCTAAAAATATTTTTTCTTCCATTTAAACTTTTATTTCATCTATTCTAATGTCCAATTTCATTTACCCTAAACAAATTTCATCAATTAACAACTTTAACAATTTTTAACCTAATTATATAAATGGAATTAATTCAAAATAAAAAGGAAAATCAAAGAATTTTGTAGTCACTTATAATTTTTTCCTGATTTAGGAAGTTCAAGCCTCATTTTTCTTGCCTTTGCTCTTTGAAATACCTTTCCTTTCTTCACCACCTACATAGGCTGGCCACTAATCCTTAGGTATCCTTATTTTTTTTGTTCTCAAATGCAAAATCTAAGCTCATAATCATAATCTACACCTCAAAATCTATAAAAAAAACACTAAGAAATAAATTTAAATCATTAAAATTCTTAAGATCCAACTTACCCCTTTTTTTCTCTACTTGTTTTCTCCACTTTTTTTGCCCAAATCAAACAATAGAAGCTATTTTAATACTCTAGAGAGATGGAACTACAATTTCTAAGTTGGAATTTATGAGAAATTTTGGGTGATTAAGAAGCAAGAGAGAGAGAGAAGAGAGGGAAGTGATTTCGGCCAAGAAAGGAAGAGAAAGGAGATGAGCAAATTTCTGGAGTTTTCTCCAGATTTTTTGCTTCTTATATACTCCTCCAATGGGCCCAAAATTGGGCCAAACCAATAGGCTTAGCCCATTTATTTCTTAAGGCCTATTTATGCCTTTTTAAGTCCAATCAAATTTCTCTCTCTTCTAGCCAAAAAATCATTCCAAAAATAATCTCATCACTCTTATCACATCAAAAATAGCTAGAACATAAATTTTTGGCTCAATCGGAGTTCGTTATCTGTCCGATTCAAACTTATCGATCCGATTCGACAACTGTCGGTATCCCCGAAAAATTTAATTCTCATCACCAAAATATTTTACATAAAAATTTATGTAGGCATGTAAAATCTGGTAATTTTTAGAGTTTGTTTATTATTTTTAATTATTTATGCAAAATCAAGTCTCATTCCCTACCAGGGAAATTGACTCGCTACCTTTTTCGTATTTTTGACCTTTGGAGGCCCATTTGATCTATATTTCACTTCAAATTTCAACCTCGGGCTCACCATGACCAATACTTTCCAACAGTCAAATAAAATATTTTTTTGACTTTCGGGTGTCCTTTTGGGCCCAAAAAATACTATTCACTATCGAAAAGTATTGTTCACAGCTAACCCGGTGTTGACGCCATTACATTTCTCCCCTACTAAAAGTAATTTCGTCCTGAAAATGTACTTATATTAAAGAGTAGAGGATACTATACAGTGGTCTTATCGACATCTCTTTCACATTCAATGGTTCTAAAGCATCTTTGCTAATGGAACCTACTTATTCTTAAGCTAACCAATCTTGATATAAAAAATCTCTATCAGTATCTCTTTTTCTAGATTATATAATCCTGAGTGCAGATTCCTTTCATATCTTAAATCAAATCAAGACTTGCTGACTTCTATGCACTCAATTAAATCCAACATAAAGGATTCGGCATTTTCTTTCTGACAATGCCTCGACAAGAGTCAGATTCTACTATAGATAAACACTTTTCACAGCCATTATCACAATCCGATACACTTTACCATACCCGTTCTTTCAATATCTGAATTATCTACTCTGACTAACCATTAGTCTAAGGGTGAATCACTATGCTAATATTGAGATTATTGCCAATCTCCTATATAACATCTTTTCTCTTTGACGCTCAAACAATCCGATAACAGATTCCTTAATAACATTGTTCCATTTTCCAAATAAATATCATTATAAGTCGAAGCAATTCCTTAAGAAATCTAATGCTTTGCTTCCATTCGTTGACACATTTAACATTTATTTACATCTGTCATATCACACGTTCAATCTGGTTCTCAAAACTAAGCTTCTATTCCTGGTACATCTGATGACTTCCAGGATGTAAGGTAGTACTATCTCGGTGGACTTCAATAAGATTCTTTCGATTTATTCACAATGACTATCACACAAACATTCTCTTTAAGAACTGTTGTTTTTACCCGATGTACAATATCGGTTTCACTTATATTCCAACTAATAATGCCCCATCCGGAGCCGAACTTAAATTGGCCCTCACTGTTTGAAAAACCAAGAACATTATCATTAATCATTCATACTTATTCTTCAGACACATGTATTTAAGTACACTCACATTACCCAAGTACTCACCATACTTTTTCAACGTCTCAAAACATATCAGATGGTTACTACTTGAATCCTCTAATATGGATCTAAGTAAAGGTGAATGATCCTTTCCATCGATTCATCAAGAGAGTCGGTGCGGTAACAAATTTAATTGACATTACCAATAACTTACAATGGCCACAATAAAAATGGAAAGCAATCTTAAGCACACTATTTCTCGTCTCATTCTTAGGTTGTCCCTGTGCTCATCATATCTCCTGTCAGTTTCATGCTATCAAGTGGGGCTTATACATATGGTATAATGCATATTAGATATTGTCAAACAATATGAAATGCTATGCAATGAATGTATGATTTCATGTATGCAGGTAGAATGCTGTCACGTATTCGCATATGATACATATATCATAACCCATCCCACTACTATGAAAGATATAATCAAATCCCCACTCCTATAAGGAAATCACTAACAGGTATATAAAGCATCTTAAACAACCTTAACTTATAATAATTTGCTCACTAGCATTCTTAAATCATGACAATCCAATTAAGGTATATCTTCATCCTGCGCAATTTATCTGTACTCAATATAAAATTCCTTTTTAATAATCCGACACACTCTTTATTTTGTCCTTCTTTAAACTGTTTCTCATCCATATAGACACTTAAAACTCTCACAGTTACACTCAATTTTAGTCAACTCTTCTTTTCCTTGCTTTGATCCCCATGAGATCTCAAGCAGCAATACTTCCATTCTCACTCACTACCATCTTTACTGTGTAGAATCAATCCTTTCACACTTGACAATCTCAGTCAAATATCAACTTTTCACTTTAAAACAAGTAGGGGAGCAAGTACACGTAAGATTACTTAACAATTATCCACTTATAATTGGCAAGTATATACAAACAAACCTGTCACTTAACCTTATCCCACTCCGATCTTAGAACCGCTTAAACCTTTGCTCTGATACCACCAAATGTAACACCCTTCATGGAACAATCCTTTTCGAAGCAAAGACAACAAAAACGATACATTTTTTTCATCCGAAAACATTTAAATAATTAATCATATACTAATAACATTCATGCAATCATAAACACTGAACACTCACCCATCAATAACCATAATAACAAAGATCAAAATAAAATTTAATTATTTACCTTAATTATCTACGTATGTACATGCCAAAATACAACTCGATAAAGCACTAATTTTTCTTTTTCGATCTGGCTCCACTGTATACTATGCTCCCGTAACACTTTATAACCTGCACGCAGTAAACACTACGTGCTGAGTACTAGATATGCTCAATGGTGACTACTAATCCTAGAATTTCCCAACTAAAGCATAATTACATAAATTATGCTACTCTTATTCTTATTTCATTAAATATTTTCTTTTACTTCAGTCAACATTAGTTTCATTATTAACTCATATTTTGGTAATTATTGTTCTTTGATTTTCAATCTTTCAACATTACTTTATACTACCATCTTAGGTGAATCGATATCAGATTTACTTTTACCTTTACGTTTATTCTTTACTATAACTTTTACTTTTACTTAACTTTCGTCTTATCTTTTTAGTCACAGCGATATAATTATCATTTCATTTACCAGTGTATATTGGTACTTATATCTTTAATGGTATCAAATTTATAGGCTATCTTATTCCTCGATTTATTGTTCAGTGATCCAATATGTGCTATAATTACACTTCTTGCTATATATTCTTTTATTTTACTTAAACCTTTAAACTAATAAACACATTACTATTTAAAGGCTTTTAAGTTTTATTGCAAAGTGATACAGTTATTTTGGGACATTTTGCATTCAAATTTTTTATTTCTTCTTTATACATTTAACCATGTTCAAATACTTGTTTAGGACTTATATCTTTTATTTTTTCCCAATTGATCAATTATGTGCCTTTTTATCGTTTTACTTTTTATTTGACTTTTCTTTCAGAAATACGTTACTTAAGCATAAGATTTCACTTAATGTTATTGTCATCACTTTTTGACTTTAAATAGGAAATTAATATTATTTTCCAAACTTATTACTTTTCAAAATAATAATTGGTACATGAAATACCAACTAATTTAATTTATCTTTTTCATGTAAAAATACATTTTAAATTCTTTTTCTTTATAAAAGCTTAACTTAATCTTTATTTATTATTTTATTCTTATAAAACATTTCTTTTCCTTTTTCTTATTAATCACACTTTTTAGGAAACCTTACAGTTTTATTCTGACTTTTTATTTTCTTCCAAACGAATTATTTTTTGTTTATAACTTTTTATATTCAATTCATTTCAACAATACTGATTTATTCATTACAATACACCCCTAGTGGAATATAATAAGATTCTCAAAAAGGATACTCGAAACTAGACCCAAAGGTCCCACTGAGAGAGAAGTGATCCCCAAGGGACCATTTCTCGAAAAATATTTCACTTTCATTTTCACTGAAAACACTGAAGCTATGAAAATCAAAGATCCTGCTCAAAGCAAAGCAAGTCGCCATGACTTGCACCGCGGTATATGGTGTCCATATGGCTAGCCAATTATATCTTAAATAAGAATATCATTACATGTTTATTGCTAAGGGCAAAACAATCAATTATATTTAAAATAATTTTTAAAAATCTTTAATTTCTTTCTTTTATTTGTTGATACAATACATTTTTATCAATCGCACTTTTTAGTGCTTTTGATTATTCAGTAGTTTTTTCCTTTCTTTTCCTTTCTTTTTCTTTCTTTCACTTTATCTTTTTAAGTCACTTTTGTGAATTATTCTTCAATAATTCACTCAGACACTTAAGACTTTTCAGTATTTTTTTACACTTTATGAATTATAACATTATAATTCACAATTTCTTTTATTTTTTTATGTAATCTTTTGTACCTTATCTCTTAACAATGCAGTGATTAACTTTTTGACGATTTTTCTTTTTCTATTCGAAATGTTTGTCATTCGGATATGCCACTATTACTGAATTATTTTATAATAATTCACTCTTTTAATACTTTTTATTGACTAATTTATTTTGATAAATTAGTCAAACATTTATTTTATAACTTTTTAAACAATTATGAATTATATTGATAATATGCATTACTTTATTTTTCGAAAATGCATAAATTGACTTTTTTATTTCTTTTATACTAAAGTAATTTATTTCATATTAGTTTATCATCATATACTTATTTATTAAATTATTTCTTAATAATTCAATATTTAAGTTAAACATAATCAATATTTTATTTCAAAAATATTCTAGTAAAACATATAAATTCTACGAAAATTCGTATGCACATTATTTTATAATTTTCATCTTTTTCACTCATTTTATGAATTATTTACCAATAATTCATTATTCTTATTAATTTCATAGCTTAATATTTATTTCAAAAAATTTATCGGTTGACTTTTTATTTCGTTTTCATTGACTATAATTTAATTTCATATAAATTCACCTTTTTCAATATTTTTGCGCAATTATTCAGTAATAATTCAATTAATTTCAATGTACATATTAACATTAGAATTTCAATAAAATTTCAATAATTTCAATAAATCCCAATAAAATTTATTTATGCATTATTTATTATTTATTAACATTTTTCACTAAAATAATCAATTATTTCACAACTTTCACTATATACATAATTGTTACATAATCTTTAAGATTCCAAAATTAATTTCAATAATTCAATAAAAATTTATGAATACTATTTATCATCTCTAAAATAAATTTAGGCTTATATATTTTATTTTCATGCAAAAATCTCACATTTTTCCCTTACTATATAATTCGGCCACCACACTAAACCCTCATAAAAATTTTCTTTCTTCGATTTAAACTTTTATTTCATCTTTTCTAATGTCCAATTTCATTTACCCTAAACAAATTTCATAAATTAATAATTTTAACAATTTTTAACCTAATTATGTAAATGAAATTAATTCAAAATAAAAAGGGAAATCAATAAAGTTCAAGCGTCATTTTTCTTGCCTTTGCTCTTTGAAATACCTTCCCTTTCGTCACCACATACTTAGGCTGGCCACTAATCCTTAGGTATCCTTATTTTTTTGTTCTCAAATGCAAAATCTAAGCTCATAATCATAATCTACACCTCAAAATCTATAAAAAACACTAAGAAATTTATTTAAATCATTAAAATTCTTAAGATCCAACTTATCCCTTTTTTTCTCTACTTGTTTTCTCCATTTTCTTTGCCCAAATAAAATAATAGAAGCTATTTTAATACTCTAGAGAGATGGAACTACAATTTCTAAGTTGGAATTTATGAGAGATTTTGGGTGATTAAGAAGCAAGAGAGAGAGAGAAGAGAGGGAAGTGATTTCGGCCAAGAAAGGGAGAGAAAGGAGATGAGCAGATTTTTGGAGTTTTCTCCAGATTTTTGCTTCTTATATACTCCTTCAATGGGCCCAAAATTGGGCCAAACCAATAGACTTAGCCCATTTATTTCTTAAGGCTTATTTATGCCTTTTTAAGTCTAATCAAATTTCTTTCTCTTCTAGCCAAAAAATCATTCCAAAAATAATTTCATCACTCTTATCACATAAAAAATAGCTAGAACGTAAATTTTTGGCTCAATCAGAGTCCGTTATCAGTCCGATTCAAACTTATCAATCCGATTTGACAACTGTCGGTATCCACGAAAAATTTAATTCTCATCACCAAAATATTCTACATAAAAATTCATGTTAGCATACAAAATCTGGCAATTTTTGGAGTTTTTTTTATAATTTTTAATTATTTATGCAAAATCAAGTCTCCTTCCCTACCAGGGAAATTGACTCGCTACCTTTTTCGTATTTTTGACTTTTGGAGGCCCATTTGATCTCAATTTCACTTCAAATTTCAACCCCGGGCTCACCATGATCAATACTTTCCAACGATCAAATAAAATATTTTTTTGACTTTCGGGCCCGAAAAATACTATTCATTGTCGGAAATTACTGTTCACAGGCTGACCCGATATTGAGGCCATTACACTTATCATGTTTCATTTGTGTGAGTGGCATGCTCGTAACAAAGTCTATAGTAACATTGTCCCATTTTCACTGTGAAATTGGGATGGGGGTTCAGCAACCCTAAGGGGAGTTGGTGCTCAACTTTCATCTGTTGGCAAGTTAGGCACTTAGAAACATATTTCACTTTATTCCTCTTCATTCCCAGCCACCATTAAAATTGTTTCAAATCTTGAAATATCTTGTTACCTCCAGGGTTTATAGTAAAAACTATATTGTGCGCTTCATGCAATAAGTTTTCCTTCAATTCTTTATTATCTAGTGCATGAAGCCTATTTTGGTAATATGTATTTCATTCTCCTTTATTGAATACTTTGAATTCCTTCCTTCGCATGTAGATTGAACTATTCATTGTAGTTTTTCATCGCCTTTCTAAGCATTAATTATTACTTATCTCATATTGGGTTGTGCCTATTACTTGTCCCATATTGGGTTATGCCTTTAATTGAGCTATCAATGCTCTATCTGGTGCAAATTTCCATCTGTATTGTTGTAACATCAAGGCTACCATCATTTTTTGACTTAAGGCATCAACTACCATATTAGCTTTCCCCGGGTGGTAGTCAACTATCCAATTATAATCTTTAAACAACTCTAACCATCTATGTTGCCTTAGGTTGAGTTCTCCCTATGTAAGCAGATACTTGAGGCTTTTGTGATCTGTGTAAACCCTACATCTCTCCCCATATAATTAGTGTCACCATATTTTCAAAGTAAACACTACTGTTGCCAATTTTAAGTCATGTGTATAGTAATTATGTTCATAAGGCTTTAATTGCCTTAATGCATATGCTATAACTTTACCCTCTTAGATCAATACACATCCCAAACCATTTTTAAAAGCATCACTATACATGGAATATTCTTTTTCTAGAGTTGGTTGTGTTAGAATTGGAGCTTTTGCTAACATTTTTTTTCAACTGTTCAAAGCTTGCTTGACATCTGTTAGTCCATTCAAAGTTATCATCCTTTCAAAGAAGCCTAGTGAGTGGAGAAGCAATGACTAAAAATCCTTTTACAAAATGAGAGTAGTAACCTATTAGACCCTAAAAACTTTTTACTTCTGTTACATTTTGAGGTGTTTTCCAATTAACAATGGCTTTAAACTTTACTAGGAATCACTCTAATACCTTATGATGACATGATATGCCCAAGGAAGAAACTTTTTCAAGACAAAAGTCACATTTGCTTAGTTTGGCATATAATTGCTTCTCTCGCAATATTTGTAGCATAATTCTCAGATCTTTTGCATGCTTTGACTCATTTCTAGAATAAACAAGTATATCATCAATAAATACCACAACAAACTAGTCTAAATATGGTCTAAACACCCTCTTTATAAAAGCTACTGGTGCATTAGTCAACCCAAAAGGCATGACCAAGAATTCATAATGGCTATATCGAGTTTTAAAAGCAGTTTTTGGAATATCCTCATCCTTCACTAGGAGTTGATAATATCCCAATAACAAATCAAATTTTGAAAATATGCTAGCACATTTCAATTGATCAAATAAATCTTCTATTCGTGGCAATGGACATTTTTTCTTTATTGTTACTTTATTGAGCTGACTTTAGTCTATACACATTCTCAAAGTGCCACCCTTCTTCTTAACAAATAAAACTGGTGCACCCCATGGTAATACACTAGGCCTAATAAAAGCATGTGTTTAGTAATTCTTTCAACTAAACTTTCAATTCCTTCAATTTTGATGGTGCCATTCTATACGGTGCTCTAAAAATGGGAGTTGCACTAGGTAAAAATTTCTATGGACAATTCTACGTATCTTTTGGGTGAAAGACCTGGTAACTCTTCTAGAAATACAACAAGAAATTCATTAACCATTGGTATATAGTGAAGACTTACTTTTTTCCCTCATTAAATCAAGTACCAAAGTCAAGAATGCCTCACAACCGTTCCTAAGAAAATTTCTAGCTTGCATAACTAATATGACATTTGTTAGGGGTTTGGATTGAATAACTTGTACTACTATTTCTTTACCGTCTGAACCTTTAAGTACTACTATCTTTGCTCCACAATTCACTACTGCTTGGTGTTTAGTCCACCAATCCATACCCAGTATCACATCAAATTCATGAAATGGTAGTTCAATTAGGTCAGCCAAAAACTCTTTCCCTTAGATTATGATGGGATAATTTCTACGCATTCTATTGATACAAACACTATGGCATAAAGAAGAAGTTACACATATCTCAAAATCTAATTGATCCACTGATGACATGTTTGTACCTGTATCCCCGATGTATGAATATGTGGAGCCAGATCAG
>JBBPFJ010000352.1:0-45020 GCA_037975025.1 Excoecaria agallocha | reverse complement strand
CCATATCAGCGCATTTGAAATACACGCACCTTTTATTACGTATCCTTTCATCAATAATGGTTTAAAAATATGTTATCATTTAAGTTGAGGTGTTTATTCGAGCACTGTATTACATTACAAGAAAATTAGCAAATAGCAACGAAAATTAGCAACCGAATTTGTTGAATTTTCGTTGCTAATAAAAATTAGCAACGAAAAATAGCAACAGAACATTCAGTTGTAAATTTGACATTTGATATTTTTAGCAACGAAAATTATTTTTCGTTGCTAAATTTAGCAATGGATTTAATTTCCATTGCTATTTTTACCAACGGAATTAAAATTTTCGTTGCTATATTTAGCAACCGAATAAAAATTCCGTTGCTGTTTTTAGCAACCGAAATTAATTTTCGTTGCTAAATTCAGCCAGTATTATAAAAAATATTACGATGAAATTATTATCGCTATTCCGTCACTAAATTATTATTGATTTTTTACATAAAATTTATGCAAAAGCCTATATCTGCCAATTGAAATAAAAGTGCACCTGCAATCCAATCAACATTAAATCATTATACTCATCTTTAGCTTTATCAAACATTGCCAATCACTGCAGTATTAATGGCTTAATTTATAAATGAATTGAATCTAAATCAAAAACTTCTTAAAATTCACTATGCATGCTTCAAAACTAAAAGAAATCACAATATGTGTTCTAATAAACTAAAAGAAATCACAATACCTAGCACTGAAATTGTCAAATACTATAGTTATATAATCTTGTCAAGAACAAATAGAAAATTATTAGAGAATAATTAAATCCCTTAAGATTTAACCTACTAAATTGTATAAACCTAGAAAAAGAGAGAAACTCAATAATGTATTTTGAAATTAAAATATGAAAAAATAATCCACTGAAATAGCTCTACTTTTCAATTCAAGATGTACATAGGACTCTTTAAAAAAACCAAAATTTCTTGCCTAAAGAGGACTCCAAACAAATAGCAAGGAAAAAATGGGGGAAAAACAAAGAAGTATACACCAACACTGTACAAAAAGACCAAGGAAGAGCTACATTGCTATATGTCACCTCTAATTATCATCTAAATATCCATGTGTAAGTAGGTAATTCTGGTAACTTTACTCATTGTACCTTTCCAAGATCATTCCAAAAGCAGCCCAACACAAAACTTGACCCTAGAATCCACGTGCCATACAAATACAAGTTTTCAAAATTTTGCTAAACAAAAGTTTTGCAGTTAATAAGACAATGATAGCATTTTCTATAGAGATTTCAAAAATTCAACGACTCACAATAATAAATAAAAAATTCAAAAAAAAAATGTTAACCTGAATGTAATAGCATACTCATCTAAAATTTCACATTCATCAACTACTAATAACCAGTCAGTAATTTACAATCTAAAGAAATTTACAGTTAGCAACTTATCTTGAAATACAAAAGCTTCTGGAATTACCGCACAATCTAAACTAATATATTACTATTACTAATATAATAGTCAAAGATGATTTTTCATAAATTATTTTACAAGAAAATATATAAATTAGAAAGAACCTGCAGCAGCCAAGAAATTGAATATATATATATATATATATATATATATATTACCAATCAACATTGATGCAGCAGCCAAGAAATTCAAAAGCAAATACACACACACACACACACACACACACACTTTACTCATTGTACCAATCAAAGATATGAAACTTTATTTAAAGTTAGCCTAATAAAAGAGATTGAAAAGAATTATTCAATCATGGATATCTACATTCCCACGTCAATGAAGGGAAGCGAGCTTATTTCAGATCCAACTAAGAGACGAAAAAGACAAATATCAAAAAGTAAAAAAGTTATCTCCCCCTAACATGCGCACTATGTTAACGATAATGCCATTAACATTGAATAGTTATATGGACCTACCAATTCATTTATTTCACCTTTCACATAATGTCGTTCTTCAGCATTTGTTTCCCAAGAAAAAAAAAACAAGAGATATTAAAGGCATAATTTTTCTCTTATCCTCAACACTCGCAAATTTTCCAAAAACAGGAAAATATTCACCAGCAAAGAAAAACAATGATCAAGAACTGAAATAAAGAGACAAATAATATTAAAGAAAAAGGAAGTAAAACCTGGATGCTTCATTTTTTCTTTTCAACCTCAAATCATTTGAAGAGATCAGCTACCATACAAAATTCTTTGTTATCAATAATAACAACAAGATACAGAACAACTAAGACAAACAATCTACTATCACAGTGAGGAACACAAAGCACAGACACAAACTCACTATTAAACATTTTATCAAATCGATTAGCCACAAGAATAATAAGCAGAATTAAATCAAAAATTAAGCTAAACTATTATTGCATTGCCTGCATTGCCTTCAGCCTATAATAACACTATTATTGCATGAATATTAAGGCACTCTTTTACTCTTAGAAAGGGCTTAAGCTATTTTCAAGCTTAAAGCCATACAGGTGCAAAATTAGAAACCATAAACCCCTTCTCTTCTCAACGCAACAACACCCCAAAGCACATAACTCTTCTTTTTGTTGACAGAAAAATAAGTAAATAAAATAAACTAGTTATAGTTTTAATAAACCATTTCCAGAAATTTCAATTGACCTTCAGTGCTAACTCGGGATTGAAAAAGTAAGCACCGACTAATAGGAGAGAATCTTCCATGCTACTACCAAAGTTTTTGGGAGATAGGAAAAATATTTAACAAATTGACACAATAATTTTCTCTCTGTTTTTCCATTTGGAAAAAATAAAAGATTTGTCAGGACAACTTGATATTAAACTAGTAAAGCCAAAACTATATCAGCTTCCCTCACATTCTCCACCCTTTATATGGAAGAAAATTGGGAAAGATAAATTATAACATCTCTAACACATCAGTCAATCTAAAATTTACAAAAAAGACTGAGATGTGCAACTTAAACTGTAAACTATCAATTTAGCTAGATCATTTCACCAATCGGACATACCTTCTTCCGTAGGCATGGCAGGAAGCACTCTGCAGCAAAGATCATGCCATTTACTAGCCATTCACTATTCCCTGGCTACAACAGATCTTCCATGAGATTCGCCATAAGCTTGGAGTTAAGTTTTCAAAAGCATCGACCCTTCAACTTCACAATGGGAACTCAGAGAAAATCATAGCTCAAGAATCTGCAAAAATTTAGTAGCATGCGATCAGTTAACTATGTAATCTATGAAATAACCTAATTCAAAAAAAATAGAAAAAAAAAACTGCAAGTGGCTTTAGTATTTGAACATATAATAAACAAGGATTTATCGACCTAAAAAATGCATGGCAAGGCAGTGGAAAAAATAAAGCTAATCTTAAGGAATATGCAAAGTCTAAATAAAATCTTATAGAGAAACATATGATTTTCATGTTTATATTATAGTTACTAGTAAAAGAATATATGATTTAAAAAAAAGGTGGAAGAAAGTGCAAAAAATAATCATGACAAACTAGTGAGAGAGAGAGGAGAGTATCAAAAATGGTCATCCATGGAGCACAAATAAAGTGACATAATGCATTACAGCTTGAGGTGAGATATGTTGAAAGTTGAATGCTCTGAAGATAGAACAAAGCATCACATTCCAAAGCAAGAAGAAAATGATCTATGTATTTCCTATTTATATCATATTTACTAGGGAAAGAATGTACAATCAACAAAAAAGAAAGCACAAAAATAATCATGACAAACTGGTGAGAGCGAGAGAGTATCATATTCATCCACGGAGCATAAATAAAGTAACATTATGCATTATAGTTTGAGGTGAGATATGTTGAAAGTTGAATGCTCTAAAATAGGACAAAGCACCATTTTCCAAAGCAAGAAGAAAATGATGTAACTCTAGCTACAAAGCAATGCAAGAGGAAAATGATGTAACTCTAGCTACAACTCACTAATTCCCTTCTACATTAAGAACTTGTTTTCCTGCTCCCTTACATTGCCACCAGCTATGCTTACATTGACAACAACTGAAGTAGAGTGGCGCTTGATCTTCCGCAATGCTCGCTCTGCATTAACCCCTCTCCTCCAGCTTTATGAATAGCACAAATATCACCATTTGTGTTTGCTGTAACAAATAGGATAGCAAGATGGAAAATTCTTCCATAGAAAGAATGCCAATTACCATAAGGAGGGAAAACAAGTCATAGAAAACATTTACCTCTAAAAATATGCTTAAACCGCCATTCATAACCATGAAGATCCTTGGCAACCAATTCCTGTGTCGGGGTTTGTTGGGTCATGTCCTGAAAAACATATACACATGAAATTAGTAAAAAAAGAACATATACACATGAAATCAGTAAAACAATAATATTGAGATAAAAATGAGCAAGCAATAATTGCTGCAACACAAGTAAAAAGTTACCAATTATGAAAGGCATTTCGTAGTGTGTTTACGAAGAACAAAAAACCCCCCATGAGAATGAATGAAGTGTAGCATGTCTAGTGGGCTCTTGCGGTATAGGATCAAGACTTGCAGGCTCAGTTTGCTATAGTTGCTATAGTGTTTTAAGGCAATTTAAAACCATTAAATCGTGAAGCTTTTTCACTAGAACACTTAAAAATAGAAAGAAATGTGGTTCTTACATCTGGTCCTGGCATCAAAGTAATTTGAGCATAGACTTCATCTGTTTCTTGCTCTGCCTATAAAAATAGAAGAAGATGAAGAAGAAGAAAATCCAAACCAAATTAATTTGACACTCTATTACTAAAACATTAACAAATAAAAACTTTAAATCACACAACTCAACTAAGCTCAACCAATATACTACTTTCTCGACATCCGAAAATAAATAACAGAATCTCAGATATCCTTGAAAATAAAATTGGAATCCTTTAATTTAAATAAACAAAATTTACTAACATATATCTGCTCTCTAATTTCTATCTTCTTAAGCTTCATTACGATGAGCAGAAACTATAGAAAGAAAATTGATATTAGAGAGTGAAATGCCAGCAGCTGAAACTATAGAAAATTGAAAATTGATATCAAATGGATCAAAATACATTAAGCTTACGACCTCGCAGATATTTCAATCTTACAATCAACATATGAAAAAAAATAGTAAAACCTTAAGTTCTCGTATAACCTTAAGATATGCCATACTTAGTAACATCTCCAGTTCATCTCTTACTAGAAATAAAAGCCTACTAAATAACCATGAGGAAAAAAGAATGAAGAACTTGCAAGCCATCAAAATGAAATTTGGATGATTGATTTACCATTTTATTCTTCAACTGGTAGAAGACACAACATATCCATGTTTGATAATGAAAGCTAGGCAACTTGTATATCGAATCCGCTTACTCCATCAATGGTTGAAAAAAGAAGAAGACTGCTCAAGGGAAATAGGCAAGCTATCGTGACAAACAAGAAGTTAAACACTTCCCAACTGAAAGTATAATATTAATGTAATAATATACATTTAGTGCCAAAATTCGCTTCGTCATTTAGAAATGATTGATAGATGCAAAGAGTGTCATAATTTGGCATTGAAAATTAAATGTATGACGTACCTCAACTTCAATCATTTTACTGTACATAAAACATATGTCGCTGAAAAAGCCATTTTAATGATATAAAAAAATTCATTACACATATTAATGATATCGAACCCTTTAATTTTGTTATTCTTATTCCTTTTACAGATAAGAAGCTAAAATAAGAATTACAAGAGAAAAGAGCAAAGGTAAACTTACAGATCTCCTTGGGATTCAAATCCTGAAAGAAAGCTAGTTTCCATCAAAGCATGTATCCAATTCTCCACCTTCGATGCCTACGCATAAAGAAACAAGTAGCCAACACTGCAGACATGACTAGCAAAGAAATAAAGAAAATTCCCATAATAGACCATGCAGAATTTTCAAAGCTTGGGATTAACCACAACAAAGATATGCATCACTTATCGAGAGTGTAAAACAAAAAGACTAAAGATCTAACCTAGTTTCATAGTCAAATAACCGATTCAAAATGTATAATTTCAGTTTGATTTGCTCCAACTCAGTCTACAATGTTCTTTACACCTCATTTGAAGCAAATGAAGAAGACACTGGCAATGCAGAGACCTGGAAGTGGGATTCTAGTTCTTAGTCGTTCATGTGTATTTCAAGTTTGCATTCTTTTAGCAAACATACTATAGTTAAGAAAAACATAACTATCACTTTCTCACTTTATATTTAATCTTGTCCAGTGATTAGCCCATGTGAAAAAGCTCCAGCTAGCTAAGCTACTTTTGCTAGCAATTAAAAGAGATATACACTTCCCTTTGTATAGTCCCAAATATTACGAAGCCACTCAGTTGAATCTTAGATAAAAATAAAGTAGAATTGCTATTGTCATTCCAGCAAAACTGAATGAAAGGAGCAACTGATAGAAGGAAAAGAAAACACAAACTAAACTCGGTACTTATGGGATTTGCAAAAAACAAGCATTAAGATCAACCTAATATTTTAATATTTTAAGTGATTGTCTGACAGCTTTCTTGCCTAACACACTTGCTATATCCTTGAAGAGAAATTTCTAACCTACTAAGTGGACGTAACCTGATAATAACCTATCAAAATTGAAAAAAAAAAAGAATTAACGAACAGAGTCGGAACTACTTTTTTTAGTACATCTCGAAATTTAAAAACTCAGATACTCAACAACTTCAGAAGAATTTTGTGTTTGCAAGTTCAATTAGCAAATAGAAATTTTTGAATTAGCAAAGATAAAGCTGTAAAGTACAAATTTCTCCATAATCATTATCAACATGGATTCAAACTGCATTATAATCAACTATTATATAAATTCCCAAATTCTGAAAAAATTAATAATCATTTACTTTTGAAAAAACAGCAAAATCAATTTTGATACATCTCATTACCTGCACGTTATGATCCTTCCAAAATGACGGATCTTCAGAGAAGTCAAAGCTCTGAGTCTGCCACGGAGGAGCAACAGATTCATTGTTGGCATCAGCCGCATCCTCCCACTCACCAATACTTCGAATTGCCAATGAAGAAAACTTATCTCAAGTCATAAATTTTAGCGGATCTGGAGTATTCAGCACAGACTCCGATGTTGAACGGTCATGGAAACCAAACCAGCTCTTAATAGCATTAGCAGCTTCCAAAATGAACGGCATTTTATTTCAAATTAAAAATTTCTACAGCTCTAGGGTTTCTGAAACAAATCAAGAAAAACCTAAGTGCAAGATTTGCAATTTCGAGATAAAAAACAATAGAGGAGTAATCTGACTGGTGTCCTATGGTGAAGGAAGCGACGGCCTGAAAGAGGATAGAGAGAAATAATAGAGGAGAGAGGAATAAGGCTGGCCACAGGCGAGGGAGAGATCGAGGCTCATGAAAAAATGAAAGAACAGCAAAATGGACTATTTATACTTAGGGTAATAGGGCAAAAATGAAAATAGCAACCGAATATGAATTCCGTTGCTATTTTCCATTGAAAAATGTAAATTAGCAACGAATTATATTTGGTTGCTAATTTAGCAACGGAATTTAAATTCGGTTGCAATTTTAGAAACGGTAAAATAATTTCGTTGGTATTTTTAGACCCAAAATTATTCAACCTCCTTAGCACCAAAAATACAACCGAATTCAGTTTTTGTTGCAAAAATAGCAACCAAATTTAAATCAGTTTCAATTTTAGCAACGAAAAAATTTTTTCATTGCTATTTTTCGTTCCAAAATTTCTCTGCCAAACGTTGGCACTTTTTTTAGCAACAGTTTAGGGATTCCGTTGCTAAATTTTGGCGCTAATAATTTCCTTTACTTTTAGCAACGAAAAATAACCAAATATAATTTCATTGCTAAATCTGCAAGGTTAACCAAATTTAGCAATGGAATATATTTTTTCGTTGCTAAATAGCAACGGAATTCATTTTCCATTGCTAATTTAGCAACGGAATCAATTCCGTTGCTATTTTCAGATTTTCTTGTAGTGTTAATTTAGGTATCTAAATAAAAATCGTTGCCAAGTTCAAGTGTCAAATCATGCGTTTGGCCAAAAATGTACATATTTGGTAAACAAAAAATGGAATATTTTTATAAATAACAACAGGTCAAAACATAACTGAGTCTATTAAGTCATAATTTAACTAAGTTTTGATCGAGTCTTAATATTTTTTTTTCTATCTAGACGATAAAGTGATCGATTCTCGTATTTTTTTATTAAACAGGTCAATCCACTAAAATCCTTAAAGTAAGTATATTCCGATGCTATCATAAATGGATTGTATTTTGCAGTAAAGATTCTTTTTACCTTTTCTCTTTTTTAAAAAAATGATTCTTTTTATTAAACTTAGGTTTAAAGTCAAATAATAGGTTGAATTGGACAGGTTTGAGTTGGATCATAAATGAGTGGATCATAAATGGATCATTATTTATCGGTTATAAATGCACCAATATCCAAATGATTTAGATGAATTTGCGCCAATAAAATTAATTTAATAATAGGAAAATTAATAAAAAAAAATTATTCCTTGTGTATAATTATTTACTTTATTTATAAATAAAATTATACTAACTACTAACTATAAAATTAACAAGATAATAGTTAATAAAATACTGAATTACATGAAATTATTTAACGCTGAAAATAATTAAAATGATAATAATATTATAATTTAATAAATAATAAATTTTGACATATCTGAAATCGTAATAGTCTGTTACGGTATTAAAGTTGACAATAATACTATGATTGCAACAAACTATTGTGTTTCAATATAAACGTTTTTAGAACCAGTGGATAAACTAAAACTATAGTGATAAGAATGTGTATCGGATAGGTTCGGGTCAAACCCGAACTAAACCGAACAATTTGAGACCTGAAGGATGTATAAACCCCTCACTTGAACCGACCCTAAATATTCTTCGGGCCTTTATCTGATCAACCCAAATATTTCGAGGCTCGATCCAATCAACCTGTGCAACCCAAAATTCTAGTTTTTGAATTAAATTTCATTTCTTTTAAATTTACATGTCAAAAATTAATATTGAACCCATATAACCCAAATTAAAAGCAAGATAAGCATCCAATAACAAAGACCAAAATCCTACCAACACTACAAGAAAAATGCAAAATAACGAAGACAAAATTCCTCGCTAAATGATGATTTTTCGTCGCTAAATTAATTTAACGAGGAATTAGTGGGCATAAAAATTTTGTAACAAAAATCATTAAATTCCTCGCTAAATTTTGCGAGGCATTAGTTCTCGCTAAATTTGCGAGGATTTAATCCTCGCTAAAATTAGCAAGGACTAAATCCTTGCAAAATTAAATCCCCGCTAAATTTGCGAGGATTTAGTCCTCGCTAAAGTTAGTGAGGACTATAACCTCGCAAAAGTTAGCGAGAATTTAGTCCTTGCTAACTTTAGCGGAGGATAAATTTCTTGCTAAATATAGCATGTATTTTTATGGTAAATATTGTTCTTACTAAATTTAGCATGAGATTTATCTTGCTAAATGTTGATATGAACTTTTTTAATTTCATTATTTAAATAATAAATAATAAACTAAAAAATCACAAATTTTTATTTACTTAATATTTAATATAAAAAATATATATATTAATGAATAAATTGTTATTTACATGTGTATAGCATTACTAATAATACATCTAAAATAATACATATATAGCAATAACATGAAAAGTTGTAAACAGTTCATGAAATGTCAGCTGCTTCTAATTCATATAGTTATGCAGTGATTGATTGTAGATAACCAAAAACTCCACCCAATGTCATTGGAACTTGATATTCCAAGTGTTGATCTTAAACATCTAATCAAATGTTTATGTAGGTTTCGATCGATACTGCAAGGAAGTAATAAAGGGCTTGTCTCTCAATTTATCGTGCCTAATCCTATTAAAAGAATCACTTTAAACCAAATCAATTTATAAAACTTGTAAAAATATGAAAAAGTAAGGATACATACCTTTTGATAGATGTTTTTGCAAGACATCCATCGAAGTCAAATGAAGCAATTTTGTTTGAATCATGCAAGTCAACATCCTGCAGAAATGTTGAAAAGTAAGATGGTATATTGACTATGATTTAAAACACATGCTAGAAATATTACTTTGAATATCACAAATGAATATTTGGAGACCAAACAGCAAATTCAAATCGTTCTTCCAGTTTTTACAATGATTAACCATCCAAATTTTAGATGCAAATTCCATTTTTAGAACATTACAAGAAGAATAAACAATTACAGATTAATTCCCCCTAACAATTTCTCAAGAATTAGAGAGAAAATGAGAAAACCACATGTAAACTTACCTGGGGAACAATGAAGACTGAAAACAAAACATCAGCCCAGCTTGCCAAGAAAAACCACACAAGAAAATCACAGCAAACAGCATTGTACCCATGAATTTGAAGTGAAAAACGTGCTAAAGCATTATAAATCAATAAATTGACTTTAAGTTCAACTGATTCTAGTAGAAAAATATTTTAATTCAAGCCAAACACACAAAAATTCACACCAAAGTCCCCTCTCAAGCATTCAAAGACATCATACGGAAATAGAATAAATGCAAGAGAGCCCATTATTGAAAGCAATTATGAAAACTAATCGAATTTCAGCAGTAAAAAAATTCTAAATATCACCACCACCATACAAGAGATTGAATCAAAAATCTATTACTTGAAGAATAAATGAACAACACAATCATTAAAAAAAAAAAAAAAAAAACAAGATAGCCTAGATTCCAAAATGAGGGCTATGTTAAGTATTGTTTATTATAAAGCCATTATCTGCATAAATTCAGGAATTATTATAATATGCTCCACCAATAACAATAAGGAAATTAGAATAAATACACACAGTATGGCCATAGAATGTATGACCATAGAAATGCTCATTCAGATCATAACACTTGAGAACAAAATCGCACTTACACATCACTAATTTTTTTCAATCTGTATACCAAATAAATCAACATCCCCCACATATGGTGTTAGAATGTAACATTTGCCTAGTAAAATACATTTAATATTCTCAATTCAATCAGCATAAGATCGTGCCATGAGATATTCATTATTCATTAAAGTTAATTATGAATTATACATCTATTTCGGAAGCTAACATTGTTAAGGAGAGCAAACTGAAAGGCAAATTCTCGCTGGATATTATAT
This sequence comes from Excoecaria agallocha, assembly GCA_037975025.1. Taxonomy (NCBI): domain Eukaryota; kingdom Viridiplantae; phylum Streptophyta; class Magnoliopsida; order Malpighiales; family Euphorbiaceae; genus Excoecaria; species Excoecaria agallocha. The sequence goes on along the minus strand of JBBPFJ010000352.1, from coordinate 33,836 downwards.
AGTAGGTAAGGAAATATTGAAATAGTAATAATCAACTTCAACTTTCAAAGGTCAAATATCATGGTGTTCGGAGGGTTTTATTTCTGAATTTCCTGCCACTATAAGGTCCTAGAGTCTTATTATTCAACAACTATGGATAAAGTAACTGATAAACCTCAACCCTAATAAGATGTTTGCCATCCAAAACTAAAGTAATATTTACACTAAGTAATTCTTTTGGCATAAAATAAAAATTCATCGTCAGAAGAGGAAATAAAGCAGTTATTACCGTCAAAGACAAATAGTCAACCATGTATGCTAGAAATTGCACAGACATCTTTGGAGGCAAGTTGAATTCATGTTTACCTATTACTAGCATTTCAATACCTTTTCAAAGAATTGACCCTAAAATAATATTGTCTAATTTACTGCAACTCACCACGTTTATCCTAAATGTCAAAAAAAAGTAATAGCTCATCCATAGGTGAAATTTGAATAAATAACAGTTTTTAGAAAAAGTCTCACATGGAATGGACAATGACTTCATCATCCCTTAGAAACATACACATAGTTGTAACAATCTAAGTTCTTGGCATTAGAATATAAATCACATAGGGATGAAGCACTAGATTATATTTTCACTATATTTTGAAATACCAAGGTGATGAAAAATATAATTTCTACCAACCAAGTCATTATTTTGTATCTTTTATCAGATACTTAATTATCATTAGAATTCTATTGAAGAAATTAAGAATCAATTGATGTTCTTTTAAATATAGAAATTCTATTAAGAAATTAGGAATAAAAATCCTTATAATTTTGATATAAACATCTAAATGATAGATTTTTATGTTTTTAGTTTTCATAGTGGAACCTGCAAAAAAAAGTTTGTCATAGTGGATGCGGATTACTTTAGGTCTACCACTATATTAGAGATTAGTATGCTTGAGAAAGTATAGTAGAAAAACATTAATAGAAGTTGAAAACACTAAATTATGAGTATAACTACATCCAGGTGCCTTTTTGGATACCATGAAAATTTAAGTTTTAAGAGTTTCTGTTTCTCTCTCCATAACCCTACCCAGAAGTGGTCTATATCTTTAAGGTCAAGATACAAATTCCATTATAGGATAATTAAAACAAAGAATAACTCCACAAATGACTCCTTTCCTCTCCCTGCTCTCTTTATCTTTTCTTTATCAGAGGTCGTGGCAACAACTACCACAGAATTAATTAGAGCAGAAATGCATAGCAAATTGAATTTATAGATCGGAGAAGCATAAGACAAATGTATATTATCAGTCCAGCTACCATACTTATAAAGAAATTTAGTGACAAAAATGATATTGGTAACATTTCAATATCAGCAGCATTCATCTGATCTAGACAAACTACAGAAAGAAGTGTTTCAATTGAGAGAGAATTCCATTGGAAACAAATCAGGCTGAAGTCATCAAAGGCTTCCGCAATAAAAGAAAATAACAGATTCAAACATGCATCCAGTCCCTTATCCGTGCTCCTTTTTTTATTTTTTTGGAGAGCAGTGGTTGATAAAATGATATATTAAACAACAGGAGAAAGAAACGTAAAAGAGAAGAGGAAGAAATTGGTGCATGAAGAAGTGAAAGAATGCGATTTAGGGGAAGAGAAAGTTGGAATCGCAAAAAGACAGAGGAAGGAGGAAGAATGATAATAAATTAATAGAAGAAAACAAATCCCTAACACTAAGTATCGAGAAAAAATTCCAGCTTCATGAAAGAATAAAATTTATAAAATAAAATACCTTAAGAGGGATGAGAGACCGTGGCATCCATCGAAAATTGATAGTGAAGCGGCAAGTGCAGATTCAGTGGAAGCACCGTAAATACAAAATGAGAGGGGTCAGACTAGGTTGTAAACACTGAAAGAGAAAGAGACTAGGGTTTTACTGAAAAGAGATTAGGTTCCAATTAAATCCCGCTAAATTTATTTATAGATCCCGCTAAAATAGAAATGTGCATTTCACATGACGAGAAAACATTTCCTCGTTATTTGTTTCAAATGGCGAAGATTTATTTGTTGCTAAATGCTATTTTTTTCTCACAAATTGACCTTATATTTATCACACTAATTTCACATTAACGAGGCTTTATTTCTCATAAAATTAGCGAGGATTAAATCCTCGCTATATGCTTCATCGATCAAATTCACATTACTTAATCGTTAATTCCTCGCTAAATTAGCGAGACTTTATTTCTCGCTAAATTAACAAGATTTAAGTCCTCGCTATATGTTTCATGGATCATTAGCCACATTACTTAACCCTTAGAAAGGGATTTATCCTCGTTAAATTAGCGAGGATTAAGTCCTTGCTATATGCTTCATGGATCAAATTCACATTACTTAACCGTTAGCGAGAAATTTTTTCCCGCCAAATTAGTGAAGCTTTATTTCTTGCAAAATTAATGAGGATTAATTCCTCTCTATATGCTTCATGGATCATTAGCCACATTACTTAAGAGTTATTCCTCGCTAAATTAGCGAGGCTTTATTTCTTATAAAATTTGCGAGGATTAAGTCCTCACTATATGCTTCATGGATAATTAGCCACATTATTTAACCGTTAGCGAGAAATTTATTATCGCTAAATTAGCGATGCTTTATTTCTCGCAAAATTAGCGAGGATTAATTCCTCGCTATATGCTTCATGGATCAAATTCACATTACTTAAGTGCTAGCGAGGAATTTTTTCTCGCTAAATTAGTAAGGCTCTATTTCTCACAAAATTAGCGAGGTTTAAGTCCTCGCTATATGCTTCGTGGATCATTAGCCACATTACTTAAGCGTTATATTCCTCACTAAATTAGCGAGGCTTTATTTCTCGCAAAATTAGCGAGAATTAAGTCCTCGCTATATGCTTCATGGATCATTCACGCCATGAAATAAGAATTAGTGAGGGTTCTGTACTTGCATAGTCGTCGTAATTTTTTCCACCAAATTTTTGGCGCCCATGAATAGCTATAAGAAAATTTATTTATCGCTAAATTATTACAATATCTATTTTTCCACTAGCCCCTAACAATATTTGAGACAAAAATCAATTTTCGTCGCAATGTTTTCGCTAAATGGTACATTTAGTAACAAATTTTATCGTAGTCACAAAAATTCGTTGCTATTCTGCATTTTTTTGTAGTGCAGCACCCACCAAAGATCAAAATCTAACCAAGAAAGATCAAATAACAAAGATCAAAATCCAACCAAGAAAATTAAAAAGAAAAAAATGCTTCGATTCAAATTTGAGACCAGGCATGAAAAATAACACAGATTTGAGATCTAAGGTTAAAAAAAGAAAAAAAAACTCAACAAAAACTTAATCCCAACAAAAACGATGATCGATGCTGTGGTAGACGAACAATGGTGGCAATTTCAGGAAGAGGAGGAAGCAGGGAGAGAGATGGAAGCTGAGAGAGATCGAGAGAAAGAGAGATCAGAGGAGAGAGAGATAGAATACCAACTTTCACCATTTGACCCGACCCAAATAACCCTAATAATCCTACCCGAATGCAAATTTTAGGTCACGTTGTATTTTGCACACCCCTAATTGCAGTTTTTTTTCTTAAAATTTCAACACACCACTTTATTAAGTTTTTTTAAACTCACATTATTTATAAAAATGTCCCCTAGTTAAAGATATATTTTCATTTATTTCATGAATCCGATGCGAATTTTTGTTTGTGTGTGTGTATATATATATATACACACACACGAAAACAGAGATTATATATATATATATATATATATATATATATATATATATATATATATATATATATATATATATATATATATATATATATAACTTTTTTTAAAGGGGGAAGAGAGTGTGTATTTTCTTTTTTCTTTTTGCAAGAATTTAAAGCGGATTCTTTTTAAAAGCAATAAATGCAAGCTAAATTAGAAGATGCAAGCAAACGGTATAATTAAAGTTCTTCTATAATCACTCTCAAGCTTGAAGCCATTTGGAATGAGATGCTTAATTCATCACGTAATGAAAATAGATATTTAATTAATACCCCTATTATAGTGGATATATTTAAATAAACTGTATATGAATCGGACCATGTCAATCATAAATTAATCTATCTTGAATTCTTGATTAATGATTGGGAACTATATATATATATATATATAAAGAACATCTTAGAAGAATCTTCATCAATACACTGCATATATCAACCAAGCAGATTATGACAATGCTAGATTATGAATCCTTCAACACAATGGACGGCTGTCTCTCTCATCTCCAAGTATAAAAGGAGACCAAATATTCAGAAATTTCATATCACAACTGTTCCTTCTCTTCAATCTAATTAGTTCTTGCAATTCAGTTACTTTGAAATGGGTTGCAAGGCTTTTCTTTTAGGGTTTGTTGCTTTGACTTGTTCTCTTGCTTTGGCTGATCATGCTCCTCTCCAAGACTTCTGTGTGGCTGACCCCAGCAAGCCAGGTATGTATTTCACTATATGCCAAGTGCTATGTAGTTTATACGAGAATAAGTTCGATTCTGAATTTAAATTATTGTATTATGTTGCTAGTTGTGAGTAAGTGGTCGTATTTTGATGCACAAATGGCAGTATTAGTGAATGGTATGGCATGCAAGGATCCAAAGGAAGTAGAAGCAAGTGATTTCTTCTTTAGTGGGCTTCACGAACCAGGAAACACATCAAACCCACAAGGTTCGAAAGTGACACCAGTCACCGTCTCACAATTACCTGGACTTAACACATTCGGCATATCAATGGTTCGCATAGACTTTGCACCAATGGGTATCAACCCTCCACACACACATCCCAGGGCTACTGAGATCTTGACTGTTCTGGACGGCTCTCTTGAAGTAGGGTTTGTGACTTCCAATCCAGAGAATCGCCTTTTTACAAAAGTTGTTGGTAAGGAAGATGTGTTTGTGTTCCCCGTGGGTCTTGTTCATTTCCAGAGAAATGTTGGATATGGTAACGCCGTTGCCATTGCTGCTCTCAGTAGCCAAAATCCTGGTGTTATTCCAATTGCCAATGCGGTTTTCGGATCAAATCCTGACATTCCCACTGATATTCTTGCCAAAGCTTTCCAAGTTGACAAGAATCTCATTTCTCAACTTCAACTTAAGTTCTAAAACATCAAATTCTTAATATGGTATAATCTTATGTATGCTTTCTTTTTTGCTTCCGTTGATTGTATGCACGAAATTATCATTCAATTGAATTTCCATTTTGAGTTCTGGTGTTAATTTGATGGGTAATCATATAACTATGCTTCATTTAATGCTATTGTCACAACATAATGATTTATACCAAGAAAATAACACAATTATTATTTTATATCTATAAAGTCATAATACTAGGATTTTAGCTAGAGTGTGAATTACAAATTCAGTTGTGATTTTGGCAAAGAAATTCCGTTGAATTGCGAAATGAGAGATATGGATAGAGTAGAGAGATACTTCAATAGAATCACAGCCTATTTCGTAATTTGCAATTTAATTTCGGTGATCGGACCTTTCAAAATATGTCCATTATATGACTTTTTTTAAATAAATACAAAATAATAATTGCATTATTTTATTAATATAAATAATTTTATTATAATCATAACCATGAAATTAACCCTAATATATTGTCCGCATGCAAGGATTATGACATTAGCCTATCAAGTTACAATAACTGTAACGCTTTATTCCTAAAACATCAGTAATCCTACTTAATTTGGATATTATACATAAACTTAATTATTTTGACTAATGTTTTACATATCAAATCGTTAATAATCAAACCTTTGTTTAGATACTAGAAACTTAATAATTTCTAGTCACATATTATATATCAAACAGTTAATAGTTTCATTATTATCTCAATTGATCGGAGTTTGAATCCCACCTTCTCCTGCTCCATATATATATATATATATATATATAAGTTTCTTTCAAAATTACTTAACCTAATCCATGTGATTTAAGTTCATCTTATGTTAAAAAAAATATGTCAACAAAATCAACGAGGAGTTGAAAAACAAGTTGACAAGTAAATGAAAAAGTTATAAATAGCACCACATTTTTTACATCTTTAGGACACCGTTCATATACACAAAATGCATGCATGAAATGACAACAATTTTCATGCAGATTTCTTGGGATATTTTATGTCTTTTTTTTGCTCCATCTGCCTAACATGGAGTAGATGAAGCTTTCAATACAGATCTCTCTTTTTTTTTTTTTTGTGCTTATACAACATTTAGGAGAATTCTTTCTAGTAATTTTAGTGATACTCTTGTATTGTATATTTGTGAGATTATTGGGTGTATTTGGGGATTTGAATTGATAGTTAAACAATAACTTATTAGTATTCTCCATTTTATTAGTAAATTACTTCTGTAGCCTTTGCTTGTGGATATAGGCAAAATTGCTGAACCACATAAATCCATCTTGGAAATTTAATTTATACTTTTTCTCGTTCTCATCTTGACTTATTTTAGAAAAATAATATTTTTTCCCAACATTCATCTGAACAAGTGGTATCATAGCTCAATTTATTTGTCTAAATTTTTTCAATCACGTCTAACACGTATGAGATTGAGAAATATGATGAACCTACTAGTTTTTTTTAAGCAAGTCAAGATGGAAACAATCTTAACACAAAAGGGATGCAACAAGGCATTACTAGGTATTAACAAAATGCCTTGTTTTTTTTATGATGGAGCAAAAATAAGACATGGATGAAAAGGTTATAAGTGCCATCAAATTAACTTTAGTCGATAATAACTTGCAAAATGTCATGAAGGAGAAATCAACAGCATCTATATGGTTAAAGTTAGAGTCTAGACATATGATTGAAACTCTCACCAATAAGTTATATTCTAGGCCCTATCTTAACATGTTCCAAATAGAGAAAAGTACACGAATTAAAGCTCATATAGACAAGTTTAATTCAATTGTCTTAGAAGTCAAATTAAGCTCTTGACATTAAGATGACGATAAAGATGAAGCCCTCCATTTACTAAAGTCTATGCCACCTCTGTATGCTCACTTACGTGACTCTTTAATGTATGGCAAAGAGACTATTAGTATTGAGGAGATCACGAGTGCTTTATTCTCCAAAGATTTTGTGAAGCGGCAAGTTTGCTTATGCTAATAACAGCAACCAAGGAGATGCTTTAGTTGCTTGAGGAAGGCCTCAAGAGAAAAATGTTACTGGAAGTCAAAAATCTAGATTTAAGTCAAGAAAAATATATGTGACTTGTTATTAATATGAGGAAAAAGGCACATCAAGTCTAAGTGTGAAAAGCTAAAAATATTTGATGGAATTGTAAGGACATTGTCAAATGTATGACATGATCCTGACCTAAGAAAGAAATTGATTTCCCTTAGCTTGCTTGATGATCTCAAGTATAAGTGATTATCTAAAGGAGGAGTTATGATGATATTTAAAGGTACGATTGTGGTGTTGAAGGCATACAAACTATCTTCAAACTTGTATGTCTTGCTTAAAGATACAGTAACTAATACGGTATCAATTTTTTCATCTATACTAGATCTTACGACAACCAAATTATGGCATATGAGATTAGGCCATATGAGTGAGAAAGGATTGGATGTTCATAACAAGTGAGGTATTTTGTGCGATCTAAGCATTCAAGGTGGGCTTCTACGAATAATGTGTTTTTAGAAAGTAGAAGAGAGTTAGTTTCTCCTTCACCATTCATCAAACTAAGGATGTCTTAGATTACATTTATTTAAACCTCTATTGTCCTTTTCAAGCCTCACTTAAAAGTGGCACCCATTACATGTTCGCTTTTATTGATAATTATTTGCAGAAGACGTGGGTGTATATTTTGAAAAACAAAGGTGAAGTTCTATTCATCTAAAGAATTAAGGGATTATGAAGCATACACCTCAAAAAAATGGTGTCGTTGAATGAATGAACTATATCCCTTTGGAACGAGCTCCTTACATGCTTATTAGTTCTAGTTTGCCTAAAAGTTTTTAGGTAGAAGCAATAAAGACTGCTTTTTACTTAGTTAATCGTTCACTAACTTCTACCATCAATTTCAAAACTCTAAAAGAAGTTTGGTCTATAACCTTTTCAATTATTCTCATTTGAGAATATTTAGATGTCCTATTTATGCTCATGTTAATGATGGTAAAATTGAGCCTAGAGCCATCAAATGCATCTTAGTTTAGTGTAAAAAGATATAAATTGTGGTGTGATGATCCTAAACCACCAAAGTCATTAATCAGTAGGAATACTAACTTTGATGAGTCAGTGATGTTTCATAAAAAAGAAGCAACTGTGCTTCCTAACCCAAACCAAACTAGTGGTAAGAAGAAGATAAAATCTCCATCAAAGGAAACTTTTCTAAAAGAAACTGAAGAGGTAAACGAGGAGTGTGAATTACCTCAGAGTTCATTATAAGAGGAAGCTCATTCTATCGCCAAGGAAATACCAAAAAACTTGAAAGAATAATTGAAACAATTGCTTTTGCACAATCAGCAGTAAAAGAGATAAAAAAATGTTGGTGAGCTATCCACATATGAAGAAGCTATCTCTTATGACAACTCTATAAAATGGTTCAGCGGCAATAGAAGAGGAGTTGGAATCACTTTATAAGAATTATACTTGGGTTCTTATACAACCACAAAAAGGAAAAGGATCTTTGGTTGCAAGTAGGTCTACGAGAAGAAAGAATCTGCAATAGCAAATGATGCTAACTACAAGACATGACTCATTGCAAAGAGCCACAGTTAAGTAGCTAGAATTAACTTTAATGATGTCTTTTCTCCTGTAGTAAAGCATTCTTCAATTCATGCTTTAATTTCGCTAGTTTCCATACATGACTTAGAGGTAGAACAACTTGTGGTTAAAGGAAAAGAATATCATATTTGCTTATTAAAAAAGTCATTGTATGGTTTGAAATAGTCTTATCGATAATGATACAAGGTTTTGTTGCTTTGACGAAGCAAGTTGGTTACTCTAGGAGTGACAATGGTTCAGAAGGTTTTATATCAATCCTTCATCTATTTCCTACTTTATGTAAATGACATGCTTATTTCCTCAAAAGTTATGCTAGAAGTCAACAATTTTAAGGCACAATTAGCAAATGGATTTGAAATGAAAAATCTTAGGGCTGCTAAGAAAGTTCTTAGCATGGAGATTATCCAAGATCAACGGAATGATACTTTGTATCTAACTCAAAAGAGCTATTTGGAGAAGGTTTTAGATCGATTTGGCATAAAAAAATGCTAAATCAATTAATGCCCCGTTCGCTGCTCATTAAAAATTGTCAGCTCCTCAATCTCCTCAAGCAAGTGAAAAAGAGGAACTCATTTCTCATGTTCCTTAAGTTAGTACAGTAGGAAGTCTCATGTATGTTATAGTGTTCGCACGTCCTCATATGTCACATTTTATTAGTGTGGTTAGTAGACATATGGCTAATCTTGGAAGAAAGTACTAAGAAGCAGTAAAATGGATTTTGCGATATCTGTGAGGTACCACTAATTATTGTTACAATTTAGACATTCAAAAAGCCATTTATCTTGACAAAAAAAAAGATCAATTACGGGTATGTCTTTTCACGTGGAGGTTGTGCAATTAGTTAAGAGGCATCTTTACTATCTATTGTAATGTTATCTATAATGAAGGTAGAGTATAGTGTTTTAATAGAGGCAGTCAAGGAAATAATTTGATTGAAAGGCTTGTTTGGTGAACTCACTACAAGAGAAGAAGTCATAACATTCATTTTGATAGTCAAAGTGCTATTTGACTAAGGACTTGGTGCATGTATCACAAAAAGACCAAGCATATTAACATCAAATACCTTTTTGTTAGAGGTGTTATTGCCATTGAAAATATTATGGTAAAAAAAATTGGTATTGTAGATAATTATACTGATATGCTGAAGAAGACTCTTCCTACTACTAAGTTCAAGTACTGCTTGGACTTATTTTTTTATAAGCCAAGAACCTTTATTTAAAACATATGAAAGTTCATACAAGCTTAAACAAACTCCGAAACCACAAAAAAACACAGGTCCTAACAAAAAAGAACAAATTTATCTCTGCCAATAGTAGCATCAAGACAAGTCAAAAAAAGCACTGCTTGCACTTAATTGGTGTCTGTCAAAGTTAAAGATCCCTTTGGGACATTATGAAAAGGCTGGAGAAGTGTTACATGCTTAATTAGTTTTGAGCCATGGTAGAGATTGTGAAAAAAAAGGCCTACAAAATTAATGAGGAGTTAAAAAACAAATTGGCAAGTTAAAAAAAAAATTGGCAAGTTAATGAGAAAGTTATAAATAGCACCACATTGTTGACATCTTTAGGACACGGTCCATATACACAAAATGCATGCATGAATTGACAACAATCTTCATGCAAATTTCTTTGGATTTTTTTATGACTTTTCTTTGCTCTATCTACCTATAAATATATAGAGTAGATGAACTTTCCACACAAATCTCTCATTTTTGTGTGCTTATACAATATTTAGGAGAATTCCTTTTTGGAATTTTAGTGATATTCTTATTTTGTATAGTTATGAGATTATTAGATGTATTTGGGGATTTAGGTTAAGAGTTAAATACCAACTTATTTGTATTTTTTATTTTATTAGTAAATTACTTTTCTTACTTTTTCCCGTAGATGTAGATAAAATTGTCGAATCACATAAATCTATCTTACAAATTCAATTTATATTTTTTATCATTCTCATTTTAACTTATTTTAGGTAAATGATAATTTTGTTTGGGATTCATCGTAACATTTTAGTTAGTTCTTAAATTTTTGCAGAAATTTTGGTGGCATCTTTTCTAAAATTAAGCAAAATAGTATAAGATAATAATGCAAAATGGATCACATTAAGGAACATGTTTCCCACTCAAATTTAATATCATTTTTTAGTGATATCTGTATTTATGTATAGTATGTCATGAATTAATTAGTTAAGATTTAACAAGATAACAAATAAACAAATTTTCAAATAAGGGAAATTCTCAATAGTACTAATGAAGTTAATTCAATAAAATAATTAAAGATCTAACAAACTTATACAAAAACTATAAAAGAATTTAATGAATTATAAAATCAACCCACTCCATCAAAAAATTAAAAAAAATCACACAAACATTGATTAACTCTCACTTCCCACACTAGGACAATCATACAAAAATGAATTTTACAACTACTAAAATTAATGTAGGTACCTAGAACATGGTATGTTGATGATGAACAAGGTTGGTATCCAACTGGAAAGCCTTAGCAAGAACATCAGTAGAAATGGGTGGATTAGAACCAAATTCAACATTAGCAACAGTCATAACACTTGGGTTTTGGTTGTTTAAAGCAGCAAGAGCAACAACACTACCATACCCAACATTTCTCTGAAAGTGAATCAGATTTACTGGGAAAACAAACACATCACCTTTTTTTAAAACCTTTCTAATAAGGCATTTTTTGAGGTTAGAGGTGACGAATCCAACTTTAAGGCTACCTTTAAGAATAGTTGAAATTTCAGAGGCTCGAAGGTGGGTATGGAGAGGGTTTGTGCCCTATGGTGCATAGTTTATACGAGCTATGGATATGCCAAATGTGTTAAGTCCTGGTATTTGGGCTACATCCATTAGGATTACCTTTGAACCTACTTCTTTTTATGTATTTACTGCCATATGAAGTTCGCTAAAGAAGAAATCTTTCAGTTATGTCATTTTTGGATCTTTACATATCACTCAGTTAACCTTCATTGCAAAGTTTAAATCTGCTACGCAAAAATCCTAAAGTGGATTTGGATTAGAAGCAAAAGCAAAGATAGAGAAAAATGGTAGGCATCCTAAGCAAAGAAAGTAATTAAGCAGGCATTAAGTTGAAAATCCTAAGAAAGGATGCATAAGTTAGTTGGTATATATAGATTATTGATAAGTGAAGTTAGACGGACATCAATAACTATATAATATATATGTCATCCCGCATACTTCATAATTCCATGTCAAATGCGTTACAACTTAGTACTTACTACAATAATTAACATGGCATAAATTATGTGTGTGTGTGTGTGTGTGATGTCGGCAGTAATTAATTGGATTAAAAAAACCAAGCTTAATTCAGTGGAAAGACGGAGAGCACATCATCATTTGCTATACAATTTGAGTATTGTGTCGTGCACCGAACCCCGATAGGCATTCATTTTGCTCTCAAAATCTTGCTTTTAGGGTTCAAGACCAAACAAATGCTCATTTAACTCATAAAGGATGATCACTTTGCAATAAATAGGATTTTATTTCCATCTATTATTGACGATCAACCTACAAGGGCATTTATTAGTCACCACAAGGCAGATATCACGGAATCACCATCTAATAAAACATTAAAAAAGTGAGTTATAATCTTATGAGGTCAAAACTAGAGACAGTTTGGGACCTTACTCTCATTTATAACTTGGTTAACGGTTATATAAATAAGTGTTTATAATTAATTATTTTAACCCTCTCCTCATGCATTTTCATGGCAAAGAATTGAAAGGCGCATTCAAGCACATAAAAAGTGATAAAGCGATATGTACAATATATATATATATATATTGCATCATCAAAATAATGTAACAAGAAGATATTAACACTTATTACTAAAAGAAATCATTCATAAAATGAGGAAATTTATTGTGTTTATTTAGATAAGGATGTTGGTCCTCACATGCATATTTACAGAAAAAAAAATTTGGGTGTATTTTCAATAAAAGATGCGATATTTGATCCCTTGCAGCTTTGAAAGAGAATCGCATTAATTAATTTAAGAAGAAAATCTTTGATGATAAAGAAAAATAATTTTTTTAATTATTATTTTGTGGGTGAAAAGACAGGACGTTGGTCCCCTTTATTATAAAAAAATTCTACTCAAACTTGCATAAACTTTTAAATGACTCAAGCGCGTATCATTTAATTAAAAAGGTGAAATGACACACATAAACCATTAGAAAAGTAAAATGACATACATAAATTGAGCCATTTATTGAGTTAGGAACATTGGTTCTCTCATGTACATTTATAAAAAGTTTTTTGTGTGATTTTTGAGATAAAAATGCAGACATTGATCATTTTTATGTGAGAAAATTCAATTAATTAAGTATAAATATTTAATGTGAGTTTCCTAATTATCGTGAAAAAATCATTTATTACTAAGCCATTACAACTGATCATATAAAAAATGCAAAAGAAAATAATAATACAAGCCCAAAATAATTGATAAATAAGAAAATAAATCCTAGTTAATCCACTTCGTATCATTTTTCAATTATCCAACTCAATTTGACATATGGATGCTTTATGGGCATTAAAAGGATAGGAAAAAAAAAACAATATGTGTCAGTAAAGCAACATTTTAAATTAAGCAAACAATAAATAATCAAGTCATTTTAATATTAGTTAATGTAAATAAAAAAATTTCGGAAAAAATATTGTAAATGGAACAGAATTAAATAAATAAAATGCATAATACTTTCAAAATTCATGCAGAATGTATTTGGCACGCGCATGCTAAAGCGATAAATAATCTGCACAAATAATAAATATATTATAAATTGATATAAATTAATAAATAAAATGGACATAAATAATATTAACATTATAATAATATATTAGATAAATAAAATAGTGGTGACAATAATAATTAAATAAATAATAGATAAATACATAAATATGTAAATAGGAAATAACTTCACATTATATAATAAATCACATAGCATATTTATAGTAAATAACAAAAATGGCATTAAAAGAAGAAGAAGAAGAAGAAGAAGAAGAAGAAGAAGAAGAATAGTAGTATGTTACAAAAATAAATAAAAAACAAGATTAAACATAATTTAAATAACTATAATAAATTAAATGAATAAGGAATAAATAAATACATAAATATGTAAATAAAAAAAACTCATTATATAATAAATCACATTGCACAAAATAAATTAAAATGAAGAAATATTAACAATAATAAAAAAAATAATCAATTAAAGAAAATTAAATAATTGCATGAACATATGAGTAAAAATAAATAAATCAATCAAAAATATTAGTTAATTAGACCAATTAAGCAATAACAATAAAAAATAAAATTAATAAAAGATGATAAATAATATTTGAAAAATAAATAAGTTAAAATAATAAACTAATTTAATGTAAAAGATATTATTTAAATTAAATCAAAAAAACAAAGAGGAAGATACAGATATAAGAAGTGAGAAAAGAAAGGGAATTAAGACGCTCAAAAGGTGCAATTGGGCCAATGAACAGTAGCAGCAGGTGGCGTGAGTGGAAGGCAAGCGAGTGACTCGCGCAAGGCAGGCAAGGGAGTAGGCAGAGATGGCAAGTCGAAAGCACGAGGAAGAGAGGGAAGCTGGCGACAAAGTCATGCCAAATCAAGGCAAGTTAAGCCGAGTCACGGGCCAAGGGAGTGAGTCAACCAGCGACTCACGCCCTCAAGCTGTGACTCAATCTAGAAATTGATTCCCAACACTGGAACAACGCCAAAATCCAACCAAAATTAAATTTTAATCCATAAAATGCATGAAAATACCCAAAAACCTTATCAAAACTCATTAAAATGTGATTAAAACTTGTTTTAAATAAAGAAGAAACCGAAAAAGAAGGAAATCAAAATTGAGAATTTGAGAGGATGAAGATTGAAGATAATAAATAGTAAATTCAAATATACATTAAATCAATCATTTTGCATTATTTAAATTGGTTTTTATGAATTAATGAATGAAATAAACATAAATAGCAAGAAATAAAGTATTTTACATAATTAAATTGAAGAATTAAAAAAATTGAAACAAAATCAAGCAATAAATATGATAAAATAGAAAGTGGATATTTACAGCTTAATATTGGAATCAAACACTTGATTAAGAGGATTTAGGGCTCATGAATGTTACTTTTAGTTTTAGTTTCTCATAGACTATGGAATCTCTGTGCTTTATGGCTTTTTCTTCCTTCCTCTGCTCTTGGTTTCAAGTTACAGAGAGTTGTTTTTAGTGAGAGCAAGAGAAAATGTCAAAGAGGAAGCCAAAGAGAAAAGAAGCCCCCTTTAAATCTATCCTTTTTAATTAAATATTCCCCAAAAGAATTAAATGCTCTTGATGAGGATGAAATACGTTCCAGGAAGTGAGTTACAGGGTGAGTCTCAGGCATGACCCATGAGTCAAGGGAGTGACTTACGCTCCTTTGGCTTTGACTTTAATTTTGACCTTTTAAAAAAAAAATCCTAAAATTTATTTTAACCTTGCTGAAAGATAGAAAAGAAAAAAAAATCTAAAAGAAATTTTTAAATATTTAAAATCCGCACAAGAGTTCAAAAATATTTTGAAATCATAAAATCTGAAAGAAAGTCTAACACTTCCTTTTGTTGTCTATTTATGAGAAACGAATTTCTCATTAGGTAATGCTGATCAAGAATTATCTCAGAATCCGGTATCTACAAGTATCACTTGCAATTTTGAAATTAAAATCAACACATATTATCAGAAAATTTTTGTAAATTTTCCAGCCAAGTTATATGAATCGAGCCAATAATATATTATTATCAATGCATGCTAACTATCATTTTAATTTTTTTAATTCATTTTACAGATATGAAAATATATTATTGATTTGATTTATTAAATTTATTTGGACCGGATTTAGACAAGAAAGATCTCATATCATATACTTATCTTGATTGGTTCTTGGGAATGATGAAAACTTAAATTTCTGTTTTTCAGTTATCATTATTGATTGTAAGAGTTATCACTTTAATGGTTAAAAACTATATGATTAATTATCAATTTCTATGATTTGATATCGCATATGTAATTTCAGTAATCTAAGAATTATATAAGTTCTTTTTTTCCTAATATATTACACAACAACAAAAGGCCAAACAAAGATACTGCCTTTGATAATGTTTGCGTTACAAAAATTTAAAAGGAAAATTAGTTAATCCGTTTACACAATGGGAACTAACAAACAAAAACCAAAGAAAAAGAAGCATAATTAAATGACATAAAAACATCTAGAATTGATTTTTGAGTTGGGAAATGACATTATAGTCAACCTTGAAAGATTTACCAAGCAAATCAGTAGGGATTTCAGGCGTTGAACCAAAAAGTGTTGGGCCAATAGAAACGACACCGCCGTTTTGGCTATTGAGTGCACCAATAGCAACAGCCTTAGTAGAGCCATTGTTTCTCTGGTAGTGAATAAGGCCAACAGGGAAAGCAAAAACATCACCTTGATTAAGAATTTTGGAGATAAGACGAGTCTCGGGATGAGAAGTAACAAACCCAACTTCTAATTTACCCTCCAAAACAGTCAAAATTTCACTGGCTCGCGGGTGAATATGTGTCGGGTTAACGCCATAAGGTGCGAAATCAATGCGAACCATAGAAATCCCAAGTGTGTTGAGGCCTGGGATTTGTGATACTGAAACTGGAGTCACCTTTGAACCGAAAGGGTTTGATGTGTTGGCTACTATGTGTAGCCCACTCATTGAGAAATCATTTGCTTCTACCTTCTTTGGGTCCTTGCATGCATACCCGTTCCCATGCACTGCACCCATCCATAAATACATGATATAAATATCTTCCTAAATCAAACCAATCATCTATACATGCAAAAGAATTAATAATAAATTGCTCCAAAATAACCTTTTGAATGAGATTAACTAGCATTTTTCATGTTACGATTATCTTGTGCCTATTTCATTATTAAAAGAATATAATGGTTAAATTTAGTTTTAAAACTGTAAAATGGTTTGAAAACTAAAAAGATAAATGCGAGTCGGTTTGATAGTAATATGGATATTTTTGTACCAAAACCTAGTATAAAAGTAAATTTGCATTATTTAAAGGCGTATTTTGCCATTTTCACTTATGAAAAATATATATATATATTTTTCCAAATAATTCATTTTTCTAGCAATGCTTTTTTATTTCATTTATATGAGGAAGATTGAACAAAATTAACCATAGTAACCATAGATTGAAAAGTCAAAATTTTGATATATAAACATAGTAACCAAGTGCAATTTTTGCAGATAGTGTAGAAGATTACCTGTGGTATTGTCTGCTACACAGAAATCTTGAAGAGGGTCAGTATCTGTTGCTAAAGCAAGAGACGACGTGAAAGCAAGAACGCCTAATAATAATAGTACACTCTTGGAATCCATGACTGGAATAGAATTAAGTTTTCAGTATTCAATGTTAGGTTAATTGATTTCTTTATTTTTATTAGGGGAATCCTAGGTTAAGTATTTAACATTTATGAGAGTAGATTTTGTTAGCAAAGACCATACTTATTTGTGCTAATTATGGATGGCAGTAACTCTGCTTGATATATTTAGAATCAATTAAAAATAAGATTTCTTATAATTAGGAGAAGAAGAAGAAGAAGAAGAAGAAGAAGAAGAAGATACGGTTGATTGATGACTTGGTCATCAACTTGATCCTCTTCTTGTTTGTGGATCCACCACTAAGGATATATATATGGACAGCAAAGGTTACATAACATTAACAACTTAATTTCTATTTTTAGGAGGAAGTGTAAGGTTGTCGCAGAAATTATGGCACTAATTTCTAGATTAAAATTTCACCCCATCAAAATTACTTGTTTTTAAGCCTTTATTATTATTTTTTTTAATGCAATCTTAAACATTTATTTATTACCGGTTAATTATTCTATTGTTATAAGTGATACTCATGTTATCTCACAAAATTGTCACCTTAATAAATTTAAAATAACATTCCATAAGTACTTTTAAATTTTATCTTTTATATAATATCAATAAAATATTAATAATTTAATTAAGATTTCTTTTTTTACATACTTTACTGTGAGGAGACATTTTAAGCTATTCAAATTAGCAAAATCAATTATTACCTTAATATTGATATTTTATGTAAAAAGTGACAATTTAATGGGATACAGAAAATAAAAAATATATAAAAATTAAAAGTATATAGAATTACATTCATGAGTGAAAAATGCACCTTCATTCCCACAAATATGGTAACAGTAAGTTAAATCTAATCATAACCATGAATTATAAAATAAATATTAATCCTACTTTAAATTGATAAAAATTATAAATATTCAATTCATAAATTTAATCATACTTAACAATAAGGGTGTACACAGATCTAAATATTTTTAGATCAAACCGAAGTAACAAAAAAAAAATTTAAATCGAATTATATCGCCGCATGCCTTTATTTAAAATGAATCTAGATATTTTGTTTGGAATTAGATTAAGAACAATATTATATTAAATTGTATAAAACTGTTCTAAAATCGAGTTAAACTGAAAGAATTGATTTTATCAATTATTATATATAATACTAATAATTTAATATAATTATTATTTGTAATTTATATTTTATATTTATCATATAAGTTTAACTACATAACTATTTTTATTTTAATGCATGAATTTAAATAATAATTACTCAATAAATTAAATTGAATATTTTAATTATTAATAAAATAAATTTAATTATCATAATAATTGTTATAGTATATTGTAAATTGTTTAGTAGATATTCAACTTAAGTATTAATTAGTCGTTATTTATGGTGAAATAAAATCTTATATTTAGTTATATGTGAAAAAAAGTTTATAGTAAATCCATTAATTATGTAACTAAAACAATTTTTCACCTAATATCTTATCAATTTAATTTCATTTACTTTTAATATCCCTCAACTATTACTCCTCTATTTTTAGCATTAAAGTAACCACTTACACAAGTTTTGGAGTTTTTTAACCCCAATTGCAACTAAACTTCTTATCTGTTGTCAAAATCAGTTAAAATCTACTGCTTTTTTTTTTTTTTTTTGCTTTAGATACATCAACCAAAAAATTTGAAAATTTTAAATTATTTAATTATTATATTTGTATAAATTTTTAAATTATGTATTCAATGTTTATATTTTTTTGTCTAATTTTCTAATTTTTTTCTATTTTTTCTTTTTATATGTTTCTCAAGATCCTTAAATTCACCTTAAAATTAATGTTAAACTTAAATTTTATTATGTTTAGAATTTTTTTTAAGATATTAGTTATATTTATTGATAATATTATACATTCTATTAATTTTTCTTAAAAAAGAGATTGAATTATCTGAAATATTGGGAAAAAAAAATCCACATTAGCACATGGAACTTCATGTGTTCTTTTACTCCATGAAATCGACATTTTAGGTATTTAACGTATTATAAAAAATACACATTAGCACATGGAACTTCATGTGTTTATTTTTAGTGATTAGTATTTCTTTCTTTTATGTAATTGGATTAAGAAAATACACAAATACAAATTATAGAAGAATGTTACAAGAGAATGAAATACGGGGTGTAATTTGGTGCACCCGAGATTACGTTACACGTCAATTTACACCGTTGATTAAAAATAAACATAGAGGGAGATGATAGATGGTCGGAATTCAAAGTTCATCTCCAGACCAGTTGTTTTTCAATTTGGGACCTGTGGGGCCTTCTTCTCCAAGAACTTCTTTTGGTAGGCTATTAACAAACTTCCTAAAAGCAGATTTGAGAGTGAAAGGCAACAACTTCTCAACTTTATTAACCTCAGCAGCAATATCATAACTAATTTTAGGACCCCATTCTCTGCAGTAGTTGACCCATGCTGCCTCAGCAACCCCCAAATACTCAGCTCCAATCACTGAGAATTTATTCCCTGTATCCAAAACCATCTTACTTTTACCACCATCGTTCCTTATCCCAATCCTTCCACTTCCTTGTAAAACTAGCCCTGGCTTCGAGTACATGGCATGCCCATGTAATGATGTGTAACCCAAAAATTTATTACCATTTACTCCAAATTCAATCCCTGATGCACTAACCCATGACCCTTTACTGTGTTCTGAGAAGTACACACTCCGCAATTTCCCATCAAAGTTGCTTATTCTTAATGTTATGTGCTCCCAATCACCGACATGTTCTCCAATCTTCCCTAATGGGACATTGATGAATTCTATTTTAGCCTTTGCTGGTCCGTTAAAAGGACAAAATACCCATGTAGCTATGTCTGTGAAGGTTGCTCCTAACATTGGTTTTATGTGTAAATAGACCTCAGTTTCATTTAAATCCCCTTTCTTTACTCTTTCTTTGGCATTTTTATCCAAAGGAAGGTCCAACCAAAATTCACCATCATTGGAACCTCCTTGAGGAAGGTTCAACCCATCCGGTTCAATCGGGACAGGATTGGACTCTTTGTTGAAAGTCATAAATTTAGTTGTGATTTTTGAAATTGTTGGTGGAGACATGGAAAATGGATCAATGGTAGGTGTGGACTTTGAATGTGAATTGGAGTAGCATGCAAAATGAATAGTTGGGCAAGAATGTGAATTGGAGTAGCATACAAAATGAATAGTTGGGCAAGAATGTGAATTGGAGTAGCATGAAAAATGAATAGTTGGGCAAGAATGTGAATTGAAGAATTTATGGCCATTTTTGTTGACTTTCTCATCATCAATATGCCTATAAATACCAAGGCAATCTTTGTCTTCAAACAACATAAGAAGAGAAGTAGTGTATTTCATTTTGAAATTTTCTTTTCCTTTGCAAAGCTATTGCAATAGCTTATTAAAGAGAGATTTTTATTTGTGAGGTTTATTTGCTTGTAATTTTCTTGTGAGTGTTAAATTTATTTCTCCTTATATAAAAATTTTATTGTCATCAATTCTTTGGTTCCAACATTTGGTATCAGAGCTTGATTTCAATGGCCTCCAATAATTCTATTCCGCTGCAACTTCCAAAATTAAATGGAAGGAATTACAACAATTGGGTTGTCCAAATGAAGGTATTTTTCAAGTCACAAGAATTATGGCATCTTGTGGAGAGAGGTTACACCGAAGTAACTGATCAAACGATGTTTGAAGCTTTACCGGAGGAGGAGAAAAAATTATTGGTCGAGAACCGCAAGAAAGATCAAAAAGCATTATATGCTATTTTCCAGGCAATTGAAGAATCGATATTTGACAAAATATCGAGTGCGGAAACCTCAAAGGCGGCGTGGGATATTTTGCAAAAATCCTACCAAGGAGATGATCGTGTCAGACGGGTGCGACTCCAAACACTACGAGGAGATTTTGAATCATTACGCATGAATGAGTCAGAGTCAATTGCTGGATATTTTGATCGTGTACAGTCTATTGTTAACCAATTAAAAGTTAACGGTGAACTACTCACAGATTCTCGAATCATCGAGAAAATTTTACGATCTTTGACAGACAGATTCAATTATGTTGTGACAACAATTGAGGAAGTACATGATCCTGCTACTATGACAATAGAAAGATTGATGGGTTCGTTGCAATCGCATGAGCAGCGAATGAACCAAAAATTTCAGACCTTAAATTCTGAGCAAGCTTTGCAAAGTAGAGCTCAAACAAATCGTGGAGGTTACCAACGAGGACAAGGTCGTGGATCTTGGCAAAATCAAGGTGGTGGATCGTGGCAAAATCCTGGACGAGGAGCCTGGCGAGGTAGAGGTGGAAACTCAAATTCCACTGGAAGAACACGAGACAAGTCTAAAGTCAAGTGTTTTAGTTGCAACAAATTCGGACATTACAGTTCCGAATGTCGATCAAAGGCACCGAGAGAACAGGGAGAACAAGCGCACGCAGCTGATGCTAATGGAAATATGGTGCTAGCATGCAAGAAGGATGATCCTAGCACTATGGATGCCAATATATGGTATTTGGATACTGGATGCAGTAATCACATGACAGGCAAAAAGGAATTTTTCTCACAGTTAGACGAGACTGTTCGTGGAGAAGTTAATTTTGGTAATAAGTCAAAAATTCCTGTGATGGGAATGGGGAACATTAGTATCAATTCCAAAGATGGTACTGATGTTACTATTGCAGATGTTTATTTTGTTCCTGGACTTTTTTGGAATTTGCTAAGTGTTGGGCAACTTTCCGAAAAAGGACACAAAGTAAATATCCAAAATAAAGTTTGTACCATTCATAGTCCGAACAACAAGTTGATCTCAGCAGTGCAAATGACGAGAAATCGGATGTTTCCATTGACGTTGCAGACAAATACCATTTCAAGTTTTCAAGCCATATTGAAAGACAAAAATTGGTTGTGGCATCTTCGATTTGGTCATTTGAATTTTCGTGGGCTAAAGTTGTTAGCTCAGAAAAAGATGGTGACTGGACTACCGGTGATAGATTGTCCAGATCAACCGTGTGAAGGATGTCTTTTGGGAAAGCAGCATCGTAATCCATTTCCGATTGGAAAAGCAAGGAGAGCAAAGCAACCACTGGAGTTAGTACATACAGACATCTGTGGTCCTGTGGAGGTAGAATCGATGGGGAAAAAGAGATACATCCTAGTTTTTGTGGATGATTTTACCAGAAAAACTTGGGTATATTTCTTGTGCCAAAAATCAGAAGCTTTTGGCAAGTTCAGAGAATTTAAAGCATTTGTTGAAAAGCAGAGTGGCTTTAATCTGAAGATTTTGAGATCCGATCGCGGTGGAGAATTCACATCAAATGAATTCTATGATTTTTGCAAAACTCATGGAATCAAACGTCAGTTGACTACTAGTTACACTCCTCAACAAAATGGTGTAGCTGAAAGGAAGAACCGAACGATTTTTGAGATGGCAAGGAGCATGTTGAAAGCCAAGAAGTTACCAAAACCATTCTGGGCGGAAGCTGTTGCATGTGCAGTATTCTTGTTGAATAGATGTCCCACAAGAAGTGTTCTTGGAAGAACTCCAGAAGAAGCATGGAGCGGTCATAAGCCAGACGCTTCATACCTACGAGTATTTGGGTGTGCTGCATATCCCCTTATACCAGATCAAGACAGAAAAAAGCTGGATGATAAAAGCCAAAAGTGCATTTTTATTGGATATAATGATGCTACGAAGGGTTATAAGCTTTATAATCCTATCACGGAGAAGGTGATTATCAGCAGAGATGTTCAATTTCTTGAAGAAGAAGCTTGGGACTGGAATCAAACAGTTGATGAAAGAAGAATCAACATTGAAGGAGAACCATTGAAGGAAGAAGAATCCCACAATAAAGAAGTTCCAAATTCACCTGCTAGTTCATCAGAATCACTAACTGAAGAACTAGAACTACGACGATCACAGAGAGTTCGTGAAATGCCAGCAAAATACAGGGATTATGTTGTTGAACGGAGAAATAACAGTGTTACTGATGAAGTCACTGATGAAACCATGGTGAATTTTTGTTTATTTGCTGATTGTGATCCTATTTCGTACGATGATGCAGCAGTAGATGAGAAATGGGTCAAAGCGATGGATGAAGAAATTAACTCCATTGAGAAAAATGATACTTGGGAGTTAACTTCTTTACCAAATGGCAAGAAGCCCATCGGAGTCAAATGGGTGTACAAGACAAAGTACAGGCCAGATGGTCAGGTGGACCGTTATAAAGCCAGACTAGTGGTGAAAGGCTACAAGCAAAAGCCAGGTATTGACTATTTTGAAGTGTTTGCACCAGTGGCTCGAATGGACACAATCCGGATGATTTTAGCTTTGGCGGCTCAAAATTTATGGAAAATTCATCAGATGGATGTTAAGTCTGCATTCCTCAATGGCTTTCTTGAAGAGGAAGTTTATGTGGAGCAACCACAAGGATATGTGATGCAAGGGCATGAAGATCAAGTCTACAAGCTGGAGAAAGCATTATACGGGTTGAAACAAGCACCTCGAGCTTGGTATACTCGCATCGATACATACCTGTTGGAGAATGGATTCCAGAAATGTCCATATGAACACACCTTGTATATCAAGTCAAATGATGATGGCGATATATTAATTATGTGTCTATATGTTGATGACTTGATATTTACAGGAAACTTTGAGAAGATGTTTGCAGAATTCAGGGAGGCTATGACTAGTCAATTTGAGATGACAGATCTGGGATTGATGTCTTACTTTCTTGGAATTGAAGTGAAGCAGACCAATGATGGCATATTTATTTCACAACAGAAATATGCTAATGATATATTAAAGCGGTTGAAGATGGAGTCACTTAAACCAATGCGAAACCCTGTAGCCGAGAGACTGGAATTGAAGAAAGAAGGAACCGGTGAGCTAGTAAATCCAACATATTTCAAAAGTATTGTAGGAAGCTTACGATACTTGGCATCGACTAGGCCAGATATTACTTATGGTGTGGGAATCATCAGCCGATTCATGGAGAAACCTTACCAATCACATTTGCAGGCAGCAAAGAGAATTTTACGGTATGTCAGCGGTACTCGTGGACATGGAATTTTATATACTCATACTAATGATTTCAATCTAGTGGGGTACACAGATAGTGATTGGGCAGGAGACACTGAAAGTCGGAAGAGCACTTCAGGATATGCATTCTTTCTTGGAAATGGAGTGATTTCATGGTCCTCAAAGAAGCAACAAGTAGTTGCGCTCTCAACAGCTGAAGCAGAATACATGGCAGCGACGTCAGCAGCATGTCAAGCAGTATGGCTGCGGAAAATGCTTTATGAATTGAGGCATGAACAGTCAAATCCTACACGGATTATGTGTGATAACAAGTCCGCTATCGCATTATCGAAAAATCCAGTTTTTCACGGGAGAAGCAAGCACATTGATATTAAGTATCACTATATCAGGACATTGATCAAGGATGAAGAGATTGAGCTAAATTTTTGTAAATCTGAAGATCAAATTGCGGACATTCTGACAAAACCACTGAAGGCAGATTCGTTCGACAAGCTAAAAGCAATGCTTGGAATTACCAGAATCCCAAACTAAATTTAAGGGAGGCTGTTGAAAGTCATAAATTTAGTTGTGATTTTTGAAATTATTGGTGGAGACATGGAAAATGGATCAATGGTAGGTGTGGACTTTGAATGTGAATTGGAGTAGCATGCAAAATGAATAGTTGGGCAAGAATGTGAATTGGAGTAGCATACAAAATGAATAGTTGGGCAAGAATGTGAATTGGAGTAGCATGAAAAATGAATAGTTGGGCAAGAATGTGAATTGAAGAATTTATGGCCATTTTTGTTGACTTTCTCATCATCAATATGCCTATAAATACCAAGGCAATCTTTGTCTTCAAACAACATAAGAAGAGAAGTAGTGTATTTCATTTTGAAATTTTCTTTTCCTTTGCAAAGCTATTGCAATAGCTTATTAAAGAGAGATTTTTATTTGTGAGGTTTATTTGCTTGTAATTTTCTTGTGAGTGTTAAATTTATTTCTCCTTATATAAAAATTTTATTGTCATCAATTCTTTGGTTCCAACACTCTTCTCCTTTCTTATATAACAATGCTCCATTCTTGAAGTACCAATTCACGGAAGATGAAAGGTATTCCTCAGCAGGATGGAAATATATTAGAGGTGAATATGCCTTAAAAATTTCTTCTATTTGTTTCAGATTAGGCATGGAAGAATATTTGGAAAAGTTCACATTTTTCAAGCAAGATAAAGAAATAGAAGTACTGCTAGAATTCCCATTTTGACCCCAGAATGAACCAACACAAACGCCCATAGCTTGAGTACCTATACTTTTGGGTCTTAAACTGAAAATGTTGAACCCATTTGGGTCAGTTTCCTTGGCTGGTCCCCAAATCCAAGCATCAATTTGGCATTGATCTGTGAGGTCTGATCTAACACAACAGATTTTGTCTAGTGATGGTTTATTAGGAGAATTGGTGAGAACAAGGCCGGTGGGTGTGTAACCATCTGCCCCAATGGGTAACCAAAAGTACCCAATTCCATCCTGCTTGATTTTCAAAGATTCACTGCTCCAAATAAGTGTGTAATCAATTGGGTTGGCTAAGGTTCCATTCCCCACATCTTTCCCAGCAAGAACCCACCCATAAAGCGGTGCATTGTTTGGTTGGCTATAGCAGCCTAACATAAAGAATCCTTGTGGAATTTGCGCTGGTTCATAAAAAGAGGCTCCGAGGTTGTCTGGTCCCCCTTCATGCGTGGCCCAAACTTTGTTGAATGATGATATTTGACACACTTGTAGCCCGCCGAGATCAATTACTCCAGTTCCAAAACCATGGCCTGAAAAAAAAAATAATAATAATTATACTAACGTGAATAAAGTTCACGGTGTTTTTCACTTTTAACTAGTGAGCGATAACATTGATAATACGATATGGTAGTCAAAAAATAAAAAATATCATAGGCATAGAATTATGCTAATCAAGGCTATGATCTAGTCAAGCGGTCAAACCTTTTTCAAATAAAAAATTAATGAAGTTTGGTAAGCAAAAAATTAATTTGAAGGTACCTGGTGGCCAAATTGGCAATGGCGAAGGAAGTTCGAAGGAGGTGTCAATGGGCAAGGCTTTTCTTCTCTTGGAGACATTATTCAAGGAAAGGCAGTTCCCCATTGTTTCTTGGTTTTGTTTTCAAAGAATGCAAAGGAGAATATAACAGGAGAAGAAGAAGAGTGTGTAAAGCAATGTTACATGTTGGGTTTAATGGAATTTAGGAATGGATATAACGTGCAAGGAAATTAATATTGCCGCATAGATTTCTCTTATTTGCTATACGTTTAATGCTTAGACACTTCATTCAACTTCTCTTTAACACCACGCACGGAGCTTGGCTTCACATATAAAACTTCGATGTGAAAAATGCACATAAAAAGAAAAAACGTGCAGCAAGATAGAAGCTTTGACATATATTCCAAGATTTCTTGAATTGAGAAACTACGAGAAAAATTAAAAAAACAAAAAAAAGTACTATAAAAGACAAGTGCTTAAACAGAATATATTGATTGGTGTTTGTCAAATTTTCTAATCTATTCTTGTGATGATTATCGCCATAACAAGAAACAAAAATATCAAGATATTCTTGGTTCTTTCTGTTCATGGCTCTCGGTTGTGTGTCCCCAAGTCCCAACCCAGGGACAA
Source organism: Excoecaria agallocha (assembly GCA_037975025.1). Lineage (NCBI taxonomy): Eukaryota > Viridiplantae > Streptophyta > Magnoliopsida > Malpighiales > Euphorbiaceae > Excoecaria > Excoecaria agallocha. The sequence continues at coordinate 6,905 of JBBPFJ010000352.1, read as the reverse complement.
TTTTTTAAATAATATAGTTTAAATAAATAATTATTAAAATAAGGTGTTTGGGAAAAAATTGACGAAAATGGGGTGGTTGGGAGACACGGAGGGGACAGAAGTACTGCGCAGTCTGAAATTGCTGGTGGGACCATCTAAATGCAATGACTTTGAGGCAGGGCCATCAGCATTGAATGTTGATCTGAACATCAGTTTATCTTCAGGAGATCAACATGAGTACGATGTCATTGCCCAAACGGGTCCTTGATGTCAATTTGAATCCACCCCATATGATCAAACGGGCCTACCATTTCAATTTGAGTCTACACCATATGCCCCAACAAGTCAGTTAATGGATCACGATGATTTTTTCAATGAACTATTCAGTGGACCAAATATGCCAGGTAGTCATAGTTTCGTTGACCAACCCCTATATAGTGGAGAATTTAGTGATGTCATGCCATTGCAGCACGATTCCACTATCGATGAGACGGACAGTCAGACAGATACACATAGCAGATCGAACCGAAGTAGAAGGTTTTGAATGTTCTGATATATTGCTATATTATGTGTAAATACAATCAGTTTATGTTTTAATATTACGATATCAAGTTAAGTAGTTTATTACCTTGATTAATTTTTATATATGTTGGCATCATGCTGTCAAATTATTTTAACCATGATTATGAATATTTAAATAAAATGGCAAACTCAACATAAATATTTCATAACATATATATAAAAAAGATACATCGATATTTCAATTGTTAACCTCTAAAATTTTGACTCGACGATCCAACATCACTATTGCAAGTTTTTTTTATTGTGTCCGACATTACCACAGTTACTGCAATGAGTGACATATCCCTTTTCTCTTCTATCCATCTCGTTTCGAATGCGGGTTATTTTTGGCCGACCTTTTTTTCTCTGTAACTCCATATCAGGTATCAATTTAGGCCCTTGATACTTAGGCCAGTAGGCTTTGTTGCCCATTGGGTTGAATTGCCCGTCGTAACATTTGAGTGACTCGGCAATAGTATAACAGTTATCTACGAAATGATACATGTCAAGATTCCTATACATGCAACATGCAATTGCGTGTGAACAAGGAATTTTTGTTCCTTGAAACTTACCACACTCGCATTCACGTTTCTGAAGACGGACTATATATGTTTCAGGCTCAACATTTATATCAAGTACTCTGCATGATAATACCTTAAACACTTTGTATCGAATATCGTATTCCATCACTACATTTTGTCGAGCCTTGTTAGCACGCTTGGTCATTATTTTGACACATCGAGGTGTGAACCGCAAGCCTTGTGCGATTTTGGCCATGTACATTTCCCTGCGTTGATTGTAAAATTTCACCAAACGAGCCAAAACATGATCAATAATTGCAGTACTTGGCATCATGCAAACACTTTTCAAAGCACTATTGACATTTTCGGCAATATTTGTTGTCAAGTGCCCATATCGATAACCACCATCCTCAGACAGTGTCCAATACTCTGGTGATATCCTCATTGCCCAATTATATGAATCTTCGTCAAGCTCTTTGATATTATCCATAAACTGCTCAAACTTGCGCTTTTGAAATTGTGCACCTACACAAGTAAGAAATATGTAAACCCATAGAAGTTGTAAAATTGATTAAAAAAACAGTTGCAAACTTATGCTTTTTTTTTTACTTACCCTCCTTGTAAAGAAGATTTTTGATTGTTGCATTTCTGTGATGCGTGTTATAGTTGCTAACGAAATGCCACAAACAAAATCTGTGAAAGGCTAGAGGTTCTTTCCACCCGCTCCGTTCATCCCGAAATATAGCCATTATACCGGCATGCCGATCCGATACTACTGTAAGGCCGACACGTTGAGTGACATGCTTTCTAAGCATGGACATAAATCAAGCCCAACTGAATTTATTTTCAGGCTCAACAATAGCAAAGGCAACTGGAAATAGCATGTTGTTCCCATCAACTGAGCTTGCAATAAGTAGTGTCTATTGAAATTTTCCAGTCAAGAACGTACCATCTATCAACAGAAGTGGCTTACAATGAGCTAATCCATTTAATGCAGGTTTAAAACTCCAAAACACCCTTTGAAATTGCTTCTCTGATGGGTCCTCCGTTTCTTGAACCACAAACTCATAAACAGTTCCAGGATTGTACGTTTGTAAGGCAATTAAGAATCTTGGCAACCTTTGATAAGACTCAACATAATCACCAAATATACACTCTATTGCTCTCATCTTCGCGTACCAAGCCTTGCGGTACGATACTTCAAAATTAAATTGTTGCTTCACAGCCTCAATAATAACATCAATAGGTAAAGTTGGTTGTTTACTTACCATGCCAGTTATGCACTTGCGAATAATTTGAGAGCCCAATTGTCGATGATCCATTGATACATTACCAACAACACATGAATGAGGTCCTTCGAATCTTGTCATAGTCCAAAAAGGACTACTTCCTTTTCTAATAGCTCTTAACCTCCATCTGCATCCAACATCGGCCATTGCGCACCGCACAACCCAATAATTTGGCTTTGATTCAACAACTCTAAAATCCACATTTCTCATTATTGAATACTTCTTCACATAATACTTCACTTCATCCTTGCTTTTAAAGACTAAGCCTGTCGATAACTCGGACACACCATCCCAAGTTGCAAAGTGAAGATCTTCACAAATGGAGATTTGGGCTACATCGAAATCTATTTCTGAGTAATGCTCTGACGAGAACACAAAGTTTGCCTGGCTTGTCTCCTCTATCGTATGCATCGATGCTAATGGACTGGCATATTCAGTGTGATCAGAATCCTCGCCATCACTATCTGCAATCATATTAACTGTTTCAGCCTCAACATCATCATTAGGCGATATGTAATCATTGTACATTGGAACATCTTCAAAATCATCATTCTCTCCCAAAGATATTGACGTTTCTTGTCCACAATCTGTGGTGTTAGCATTATAGCCAGTTCCCTCGCTCGCACTTATATTTTCAGTGTTGTCGAAAATGCTATCACAAAGTAAATCCACATCTCTTCTATTGAAAGATTGCCCATGCTGACTAGTCGTTATATCTGTAACCTGTTGAACTGAAGGCTGCTGATCTAAATCAGGAATGTGGGAAACAGAATGGCATTGATTATCCGGTGGAACATGAGAAATGGATCGTCGTTGCCTGTCATCGGGTACATGGAAAACAGAATGCCTTCGACTGGCACCTGGGATATGGGATATCGAATATCGCTGATTATCGGGTTCCGTAACATGACTTGGCTATGCAGCTACTCCCCCAACAAAATTTCTCTGACTCGAATTACTTCTCGATCTATTTCCAAATAGTGATTTACTAAAAAAATCACCAACCCTTCGGCTAATTGATCGCCTTGGTTGACTCACCATTGCATTAGGCACCTGGCTAACTGATCGGCACAATTGAGCTTGACCTGAACTGACACTAACCTGGGTTCCAAGTAATTCACCATCCAATCGAGTTATAGACTGTCTCAGCTGATTGGACTGTGTAAGCTGACTAGGGCCGACTTCATTAAACATTTGCTGACGACCCGCCTCGATATTTTCTCTTTCCAATGCCTCACTTGTATATTGACATCCCTGTCCATAAGTGGGTCGACTAGCTCCTGCACCTCCCTCACCAACTTCAATAATTAATTCTACCAAGTTATAATCATCATATCTCATCAAATTATCATAAATTACATCTATATCTTCGTCATCCGCCAAATCCACGGAAGTCCAACATAACGATCCGCAATTGTACATTGGACTTTTGTAAATTATTCTAGAAATCACATCGTTCATACCTAATCCCAATTTCACGTGAATTTTATGAACCAATTCAGGAAGAGTCGGCTTATTTTTAACTCTCATTCTCCTTGTAACGGCATTTGGACCACATACATTGTACTAAAAACCCGACGCTCCAACACTTATTTCTCCTTCGGTGTGCAAATAAAAGTCAGTATACGTCGACATCTTTCAACTACCTATATGTGAAAAATATTAAAATATTTTATTAATTAATTTATATAATTTTATTTATTCAATAATAATTATTATTTCTTTTATTATATTTACACATAATAATAATAATAATAATAATAATAATAATAATAATAAGATAATCACAATTATGATTACAATAATAATAATAATAATAATAATAATAATAATAATAATAATAATAATAATAATAATAATATCAATAATCATAATAGTCAAAATAATAATATTAAAATATTAATAAAATTATTTATAAAAATATAAGCTGCCATGATATTTAAAATAAAATTGAATATATATAATTATACATAAAAATAAATAAATATTTACTGACCTTTTATGATAATGCTGTAGAAAATATTGTTGATCCGATATAAATATATCTTCTACTTATATATTTGCCAATACACGAACAAAAATTGAAATAGACGAGTTTATAATTTTTCATTGCAAGGAAAATGGTAAGTGATCGGACAATATTTATATAGGTGTGAGGAAGCAGATGGTGAATTGGGCAAGATTTATATAGGTGTGAGGAAGCAGATGCGGGCAAGATTTATATAGGGGTGAGGAAAGGGGAGGTCGGATTTCACGTTTGAAACCGCTGGTCCCACCAGCGGTTTTAGAGCCTGTCTCCCATCCACCCCATTTCCGTAAAATTTTTTCCAAACACCCTATTTTAATAATTATTTATTTAAACTACATTATTTAAAAAATTGTCCCCCCAACCCATATGTCTCTACTTCAATTCCGTCTAGGGATGAGCAAAAATCGAACCAAATCGAAAAACCGAACCGAATAATTTTTTAATTTGGTTCGGTTTTCGGTTTCTAATTTTAAGAAACTTCGGTTTTTCAGTTTGGTTCGATTTTTGAAGAAGAAGATTACATAAAAACCGAACCAAACCAAAATTTGTATAATTATATAATTTTTTTATTTTTTATTGAATAATTATTTTATACATGTAAATTATTTTATTTTTAGTTGTAAATTATATGAGTACATTTATCAATTATTAATATCTGTTTTTAGGTGATAATTTAGAATTTTGACGATTAAATTGAAAATCAATTAAATAAAAAAATTAATGGTTTTGTTGTATTATTTATTATATATTTGGGAATTATTTCTTTATTTTGAATCTTTATTTGTATAATTTAGATGTTTTACTTTAGTATATTATAATTTATAATTTTTAGACACAATATTTTTATTTTTTTTAAAAATAATTTTAAATTTTGATTTTTCTCTTAACCGAATCAAACCGATCAAAAATTTCAATTCGATTTAAATTCGATTATTCTAAAATTTTGGTTCGATTCAATTGATAAAAATAAGAGAATTTTAATTTTCGATTATTTAAATTCGGTTTGGTTATTGAACCGAACCGACCGTTGCTCCCCTAATTCCGTCCCAACCAAGTGGGCTGGCTATTTGTGATGATCCACTTTATTGTGAAATTTCTCTCTCCAATCTTGAGGCTTATTTGCGTTTCTGCATAATATTTTTTATATGAAAAATTTAATATAAATATTAAATAATTTTCAACTCGATAAAATGTATAATATTGAGTCATATTGAATTAAAAATAATGGTGTGTGTAGAGAAGAAGAGTGAGAGGGATCATATTTTTAGGGAGTGAATGAAATATAGTTAATTTTAGATATTTCACTAAAATTAAGTATGAATAAATAAATGAGAGTTGTATTCTTTAAATAAGGGATGTGCCATGAAACACTTATTATTGGGCCTTCTAAGGTTGTCCTTTTGTTATTATGTTTTTGGTAGAATACAGATAGTTCATGTTAATCATTAGTATGATGGGTGAGTATAAATTGATTGATGAATTCATACAGTCTATTTTGCAAATTCAGCCCATAAAAATTAAATTTTTTAAAATTTGAATTCAATGCATTAATAATCGATGAACCGCTAAATATAATCGTTTAACCATTAGCTATTACTAACAATCAAAAAAATTAGATATATATATTATATAAAAAATTTCAATACGCTCGTCAAATTAGAATATAAATTTTTCAAATTTTAAATATAAATACAAGAAATTCAAATTTAATAATAATACACTAAAATAAAATTATATAATCTACCTTTTAATATTAGAGCAAAATACGGATACATGTAAAGTTGCCCTTATATCCATATATATGTATAAAATTAAATATACAAATTGGTTAATCATTAATCAATCGGTCAATCAGACACTTAACTTTAAGTCCAAATCCAAATCCATTAACCATAATTTAAAAAAAAAAAAAAATTACATCCAATTGGACTAATTTACAATTGAAATTAGTTAGATTCGATTTTTTAAATCAATTTAACGATTTTTTTTGGGTTTTTTTCAAATAGTAATTAGTCAAAATTTAAACTGAATTTGCTTTAGAGTATAATTTTCATTTTTAACTTATAATCCATGTCAAGCTCGTGGAACTCACGTGTTACGCCATATAAAATTTAAAATGAAACGAAAAAGTAGAATTGGAATTGTACACAAATTAATTAATGCTGGGAAATTTTCCATTTTATATGATTTCTAAGGTTGCACGAGGAAAGGATCCGATTAGCAAATTATCATTTCTCTAAAAATACTTTAACTTTAACTAAATTATATTTTTAATGATTAATACATAAACTCAAATAAAAAAAATTAAAAAAATATATCAGGGATACCAAGCACAGGATATTGACAAAACAAACCAGAGGGGGCACAAGAATTAAATTGAAAAAAAAAACTTTTGAAAATTTATAGATGATATAATATTTCAAGTTTCGCATATATCATGTATATGTCAATATTTTGTTTAAAAATTAAAAAAAAAATGTTGGGTTCACATTTATAATAGAATTATAGAAAGAAAAAAATTGGGTT